>BMAO01018489.1:0-22392 GCA_019973975.1 Trichonephila clavata | reverse complement strand
AATTGAAAGTGATTCTTGTGATATATTTGATAAAAATTAGTTAAGTATTTATGCAATTAGTACCTCACATGTACTTTGCTAACACGAAAATATAAGAGTCCAAAAATGTACCACCACGCTATTGAAGGCCATCTTCTTTACATAAAATTTAACACAAAATGCATTATGCTTTACACAAAATGCATTATGTTTATTTTTTCACAATAATGAACATGCCAGATAGATTTGTTGTGTGTTACATATTTTTAAATAATAACAACAGTACATACAAAGCTATACAAATGTCCTGAGTTAAGCTATAGCTCTGGTTCAAGGAAAAATAAATATATACAACTAATAATCTTATTATGTATGTTGACTAAATAAAAAACTAGGTAAAATAAAATAATGCATGGAACAGAATATTTAAAATTAAAACTTATATTGGGTAAATTAGAACTAAACTTACAACATCAAATTAGGAGACACGGAAAATACTTTTATAAATAGGATGAATAGCAGTATAAGATGAAGAAGTATATTTATTTTCCATCTATAAAATAGGTAGCTTAAGTTACTTTTGTGCCTAGGGAGGAAAAAATCATGTTTCCAGAGCTATCATGCTGCTGAAAGCGTGGTGGTACAAAATATGTACCAGCTATATTTTTTAAAACGTTAGCACCCTTTATTTGAAAGAGCGTTTAATATTATTAATATCTATCAGTTTTCGTTCAATAATTACAGATTTGTGTGGTCTGTCTAAAATATTTGTAATTATTTCCCTTTAGGGTATTATTTTTGCCAAAGTTCAGCGTATGAAAGAGATAACCGGAGATATTGGTGTTCTCTCTTAAAATTCTCAAATGATTTGAAATGATCGGAATTTATGACATGAAGAATCGATAAAAAAAAAGTTGAAATACTCTGAAATCAGAATATATTGAGTTTTATAGTAATTATCAGCCCCAAGTAAAGAGACTCGAGTTGAACTAAAAACTATTCCAACCACCCATTGTATATTTTTCGGATAGTATTAGTTTTCTTATTACATAATTTTAAACAAATTAGCTTTTTTTAAATATTTTTAAACAGCTGTATTCAATGAAAAATTTAAATTGTGTGATAATTGAATATTTTAAAGCATGTGTTCGGCTCAGAATGTCTAATGAGAACTGATTGTCAACTATTTCAATCAATCTATAAAGGAAATATACCTTTATAAAAATCTCACCTGTGCGCCTAAGGATGAGGAAGAATTGAAAGGAAGACTATTCATACTTCAAAAAAAAAAACAATCTAATTTATTCCTAATATTAACCACAACTCAGATTCAATCGATCAGGGATTAGAGATGCACCCAATTAATCAATCTGGAGACAATTAACGTGGTACGCGAAATATGAGAAAACTTTAAAACTAAATACACTTACTCAAGATAATAGCTCTGACTTCTTAGCTATTTAATCTAGATTCAATCTCCAGTGACAATTCGCCACTTTAAGTAATTCAATTATATAATATTAAATATTCACGATCACATTCAATTTGATTAACCATTGCTCCGCTAGTAATCTATCCTATCTCTCTTTCTAACCTGAGAGCCTAGACTATATATAGTAGTCTTAATTTACATAATCACATCTTCTTCTTCGAAGAGGAGTTTTATAATTAAATAACTTTTAAAGACCAAAAATTCCCCAAGAGGACTATTAGTGAAAAAGCGCGGATAGAACCGTCATACTTTTACATTTAATAATCTAAAAATGCATAATCAGACATTATATATGTTAAGTTTTAAATTGTTTTACTTTTAGGATTTTTTTTTGAATGGACAGTTGCGTCAAATTCTTCCTATCTTAGATTCTATGTCAAAAATTGAAGTAAAAGGACAACTTTCTTGAAAATGATGAATTGTCTGAAAATTACATACATATCTCTAAATGCTGACGATGATAGCATTTGGTATACACAGTGCGTCAAATAAGTTTTAAGACTGGTTCCCCAAAATGACATGAATACAAGAAATTAGTTCCATCTTTTTTTCTTTTCTTCAAAATAAGACCGTCCGGTATTAATGCACTTGTTAAAGCGATTTATTAATTAATCGAACGCCTGTAGTAAATCACTTTGCGGAATGGCATGAAAAGCATGAGTCAAAGCTACTTGTAGGGTCGAAATATCCTCAAAATAATACCCTTTTAACACTTTATTTTAAGTTTTGAGAACAAGGCGTAGTCACGCTGTGCTAAATCAGGGGAATACAGTGAAAGAAAGCCTCAACATAAAGACATTTTTTGGCCCAAAATCAACGAACAATAAGGAAAAGTGACTGGGTGAACTGTCATACAACAGACACCAACTGCTTTCAGTCCAATATTCTGGACGAATGCGACGAATTTTGGCAATCAAATGCTTTAAAACAGCTAAGTAGCACTGATCTGTAACTGTTTATTCATGGAAAAATTTTTTGTACATAATACCCTTATTAAAGAATGCAGTGAGCATTGTTTTAATTTTGGACTTCCGTGCAAGAAGAATCCGAACCTGTGGATGATGAAACGGATGAAGACGAGGACAACAACAACAACAACGAAAGTAGCTAGGGTCTATCAAATGCTGACGCGTTTCTGCGTTAGATACAGCTATAGAGTGGTACGAAAAACAATCAGAGTGCTGTCCTACTCAACTACTGCTGCTCAAGAGAATCAGAGACTTTTCAGCGAAAAAACGAAGGTGTACAATGGTACAGCGAAAAATAAGTGATTATTTTCCACAATCAAGATAAAATTGCGATATTTTGCACCAATTTTGCTTTTTCTTCAAGCACGCTTCCCCCTTGTGATAGTTTTCAATATTTGTATAGTGTCCAGTATCATATACTGCAGGAATCGTATTCAGTTTATGGTTATTCGAACAATCGTGTATCCTAATGGTGTCCGGTCCCAATTAATTCGGATAAACGACGTTCTAATGTACAGTACAAAAAAAGTAAATAAAATACATTAAACGTAACACCAGATTCACAATAATTTGAAAAGAATTTTCAAAATATAATTCAGACAAAAAATAAATCCCGGGATTAGTTATTTTAATCCCGGGACTAGTAAAAACCACCGGGATCCCGAAATCCCGAGATCCTAGGGCTGCAAACCCTACAATATTGTATTTCTTGATTCAATGATTTTATTACAATAGACATAATCTTCAAAGAGTATTATAAATTTAATTAAAAAAAATCAACTTTTCTTTTTGTTTCACACTAAATATTAAACATTTCACAACTTTTCATTTACAAAATTTTAGGAAACTTAATCTATAGGGTGATTCTAAAATCATGAGACAAACTTCGATTGGGTGTGTGGGGTGGGGGTAGAGCTCCCTAAAACGAACAACTTTTGTTTTGAAATATTTGGGTGAAAATGCCGCGTTAAGGAAAAACAAAAAAAATAACACATTAGGAGAAACATAAAATGTTCATTAGCAGCATAGCTAACGAGTGAATCAGTACAGAAAATATTAAATCAGTTTTAGAAATTGCATCCACCAACAGTCGAACAGTAAAACTCTCCAACCGGTTGTTTGATTGACATATAGATGACGTGCTACAGCCCTTGTAATTGTTCCAGGTGTTTCGTCCACATGGTCGAAGAAAACTTTTTCCAGGTATGTTTGTCGTACAGTCCTCGACCTACCCCTTTCCACCAGTACTGGCGATTAATGAAACATTTTCACACATCTGTCAATAAAATCGCTAAAACATTTTGTGGTGCGGCTTGCATCTACTTGGAAAGCATTTGTTAAAAACTGTTAACATCAGACATATGTTAATCGCGTTTTCTCTCACCAGAGGACGCTAAATGCGTCAGATATAAGTAAAAAATGCTCATTGTTTTTAGTTTGGGGTAGACGTCTAAAAGGAATGATGTATGATTTCCCTCTTTATTTAATGTCTTGTGTTCGTGTTTATATGTAGTTTAAGAATGTATTAGTTCTTAACAAATAAATTTAAATAAAACTGAATTCAGCATAAAATGACGAGTCGTCTATTTTTTTCAATTTGATATCAGCTAGAATCACCTACGACACACCTGAATACTATCTGCGGGGAAAACATCAGAAAAGGTGGGACGATATTCATTTTATTAAATAACCTACCTAGTGTTTTTGTTCTAAAGACTTACTAAAAATTAAAAACGATTTTCAAGAGCTTTTTTGATGTATCTGCAGTGCTGCTCTGCCTTTATTATTAGCAGCACCGTACATTAGATGCATGTCTGCCTTTTCTCTATAAGTAAAATCACTCTAAACGACAGAAATCTCAAGTGCAAGTGTCGATTTTGATGGTACAGCAGATTAATGGCACACCACTTTGATGCCTTCAACTATTGCCAATATTCTCAGCCAATTACGCCTTAAAGGTCACCAAGCATGCATAACGGTTGGCGGATGTAATTTCTAAAAGTGTTTTAATATTTTCTTTACGGAATCTCTTGTTAAGTATGCTGCTAACGAAAACTTTATGTTTCCTTTAATGGGTTATTTTTTCTACTTGTGCCCTAATGGCATTTCACCCATATATTCCTGTACACAAATTGTTTTAGTGAGCTCACCTCCCCCATTTAAAAATCCTTCTATATTTAATTTAAAATGGTTTCTGTAATTTGAAATATCTTTAAAATATTCAAAGGCTCTAAGATGATCTGTAACTATTTTATCCTCTCATATCTTTCTTCCATTACTGTAAGTAATTATTTTTATAGCATTAAAACTAAATTTCTTATGTAAGAGTTGAATTATATTAAGATAGCAGAAGTTTTAAATGACTTTCTAATTTGTAACATTTTTAAATACTTATTTAAAATAAAAATTCAGAGAAATTTTGAGGAAAACTTTTATTTAATAAGTTCAAATTAATTGGCCAAATTTAAAAACTATTCTTCTCAAGAAGCCCATGTAAGAAGTTTTCTTACAGAATCCAATTACTTATTGATCTTTGCCCCGCTTTAAAATTCATGAGACTTCAAAACTTTATCATCCAGGTTCCCTAGTTTCAAATTAAATCATGTCCCTCCAAACTCGTTTGAATTTTATCAGCCATTAATATATCTGACCTAAATGAATATTATATTTACTGTCTCAAGTTTCGGAATATTTCAGAAAGTTCTCGAAGATATTTGTTAAATCTACGCCTTTAGAAGGTCACGTATATATTGTTATGTTGATCAGAGTTCGAGGAGTTTATGCTATCATTCTCAAAAAGCAAAACAATAAGAGAGCAATTAAACTTCAAGACTTCAATAAAACTTCAAGAGCAATAAAAAATTTTTATAGGAAAAAAAAAACAATCCTTAAAATACCGGATACATTAGAAAAATTTCGCAGAATAAATCCCAGAAGGCTTTTACACGTTCTACAACTCTCAGGCAAAGCTATCAGAGTCTAAAAATACGAATAGATAATGATTAAGATGATTCGGAAACACTCGTTCGATCGTAACAACTAATCACTAGTCGACTCTTCAACGATCCAATCTATACTGACTCAGTTTCGGCGAGTGACTCACTATTTAATAGCTGCACGGATCTTTCAGGAAAGATCCATTTGCGTCATTGATTGTGATATTAATAGATTTCTTCAGTAATTTCCAGAAGTATCCATATGGTAGCCAACTCAGCCAAAATGTTCACGAACTTAGTCGCCATGTCTGGTCACCAAAACGATGCCAACTTAGCTCTATTGCCGACATTTTGTCACCAATGAATCAATATCAGAATGTAAAAAACGGCGTTGCTTGCGAATATTACACAATTTTAATATAAAATAAATACAATAGGAAGTAATATTAACGTATTACAAATATAAATTATTATTTAAACTATTTAAAGCATTCATTACACAAAATTCGTAACATTATTAATGAATTAAGAGAGATTCCATTACTCTCACATGTTTAATTTTGAAGTTCGTAAAGCAGAGCAGCGTCATCTACGGTGTGTACTAAAAAAAAAAACGATAAAAATTTAACTAAATATATAATAAATTAATTTATTATATCCTTAGACATTTGTTTTGTTAATTCAAATGCCTCATTTATTATTATTTACGCGTATATATATATTTTACTTCATAAATTATCTTACTTAATTTCATTTTTACACACATGTGTAGTTCGTATTTTATTCAATTAATAAATTCTTCTCTTGAACTATTAATGTTGTCGAAATTCAAAAACTGCGTGAGTATTCCTATTTATTTTCCAATATCATAAATGTACAAACGTATGATTGAAGGGTTCGTATTTATTATACTGACGTATTTGATGTCTGCATGAGCTTTATATTAATTTTTGGAAGAATACTGGGGGCGCGCATATATGAATTGTTTTATTTATAATTGCTCAAATATCGTTATAGAGGAAAAAAGCAGATAAGAATTTAATTTGTTGAAGACACTATATCAGGGGTCGGCAATCTTTCAACTGAGGCGTTCCAAACCAACCTACCAACATGATTCAGCGTGCCAAGCAATAGCAAATATTTGAAACAATTTGATTTCCACGACAATACATGCAGAATTAGGAAAAATAGAGGTCAAAAATACTAATTTAATTATATGTTAATTATGCATCATTTTAAGATATTTATTGACGCGTGCCATAGGTTGCCGACCCCTGCACTATATTATTCAAACACATTTTTAGCCATGTATTTTATAGAAAACAAGTAATATAAAATATTTTCTAAGTCAACTCATTACTTAAAACGTTAGAAAAACTTACTGATATCATCTATTGAAGTTAATTGTAACTTCATCAGAAATTACGCAGAATAAATTTAAAATTAAAAAATAAAATTTAATTAATGAATTTATATTTTAAAAAAAACTGTATAATATATATATATATATATATATATATATAATCAAGTGTCATCCCCTATAAGTTTAAAAAATGTATTTGAACTAGAGTAGATGAAAGTATTTTATTAACTTGAAAATTTGAACAAGATATATATATATATATATATATATATATATATATATATATATATGTATCATATAAACAGGAGAGAGTGAACAAATAGTAGGAACTGAAAAAGATAATTTCTCTTCTCTTTGTTCAAGGAATTTCTACATTTATTTAGCAGCATACAAACGCCAAAGAATGCAAGCCCTGCATAGATTTTGAAGTTCTGAATGCACTCGGAGAAAGTTTATATGTTTTTTGAGAACTAACAAAAATAAACAATGACATGCGTTTGTTGGTTTATTACAATAGCGAATCAGCACACACAATCAAGTTCAAAAGTATCTTTCCTGTTGCTGATGATGGCAGTATTAAAGTTAGGAAAGTTGTAAAAAACTGATACTTAGTAAAATAAATAAAAGATTGTCAATTATATGGCTTAAGAAATAAAATTATGAATATTAATTGGGCGTCTGCAACATTTGACAATCAATAATGTTATACAATGTGTGAATCAATAAATTTAGATAGTTATTTTCCAAGCTTAATTAATGAATTTTAAAAAGCTCAAAATATTTATTTAGTTTAATATTGATTATTTAAAGATTGAGAGAGAGAGAGAGAGATAGAGATAGTGTGAGAGAGGGAGTGAGAGAGATGGTGTGAGAAAGGGAGTGAGAGAGGGAGAGTGTGTGAAAGAGAGACAGAGAGTGTGTGAGAGCGTGCGAGAGAAGGCGTGAGCGAGAGAGCGTGTGTGAGAGACAGGGAGTGAGAGAGTGTGAGAGAGTGTGAGAGAGGGAGTGACAGAGAGAGAGTGTGAGTGTGAGAGAGAGTGTGTGTGAGAGAGAGGGAGTGTGAGAGAGAGTGTGTGAGAGAGGGAGTGTGTGTGAAAGAGAGAATAAAAGTAACGTCACACTATAAAGCTGAACGAGGGCTATTTGCTACATGCCCCGTAATTTTGAATCTTGGTCAAGTGACGAGGACGACACCTGAGGTAGCATCCTCCTCTTCCAACTTCCACACCACAGTAATGGAGGACATTTGAGCCTCGACAGATTTTCCTTCTTCACGACGGGTCTTCGATGATACTAGGCTCGAACTCATGACACACCAGCAACGAGTTCTTTACCATAACTACTTGGCGACCACGGACCCCCCACACGCACGCACTCACACACAACACACCCGCTCGCACACCCACACAACACGCACGCACTCACACACAACACACACGCTTAAACAAAAACAAAGTTAGGAAGGAGTTTTCCATTATGTGTCTTTTTCCAGTATGACCTCTCCTTTTTACGTGTTTCTTCAATGTCCTCATTATTCATATCCCCCCACCCCAAGAAAAAGAAACATCTTTTTTTGAAGCAAATTTTTTAACATTGACCGATTTTATTAGGGAATCCGCTTCCCATCCAAATCCATTTAAGTCCTTAAGTTAAATTGGTGTCTTACATCATAATATAATTTTTTTCATACATTTTGCTTTACATCATCAGGTCTTTTATAAATGAATTTTTTTAACTGGTATCGTGAGAATGTTGTACATTTTTACATTACTAATTTTATAATGAAATTTCCCTGAGTTACACATTTTAAACATAATCTGACTTTATCACATTACTTTTAAATTAAAATTTGTTGTCAAAAATTTTAGTACATTTTTATTCATTGTTTGGTGTAACTTAGTGGCCGAGGTTGCCTAGTGGTCAAGATAACACGTTGCCAACGTGTCATGAGTTCGAGCCTAGTACCACTGAATTGAAATAAGGAGAATTGGGATAAGGATTTTTTCATGGAATTTTACCTTTTAGTCTAACATCTCCTAATCTTCTTATGATTGTTTTTGAACTGACAAAATCGACTGCATCATTTAGATAACTTTAATGACCATTAATGACATTCTTTTATCTTGGAGACGTAGTATTTTTGTTTTTCTGTCATCGACAGATGTGGTGCACCTTTTTCGACATTTTTTTTTAATTAAATTTGTCTCCTAACATTTAAAGCAAAACTTTCAGTCTCGCCATGTAGTCACTGAATCATCCACCTGTTTTGATATTTTAACGTGGGAAATACCACTTTTTCGTCAAACATCTCTTTTTAGGTGTCCAATCTACTACTTTATTCGATGCCTTGCTTCTTAAATAAATATCATTGTTGTCCTAGCCAGGGAATAGTTTTGATCTCAATATTATTGAAAACTTGCGGCACCGCTTAAAAGCTCTTGCCCGAATGAGGTATACATGGAGTAAAAATGAACTAATTAAGGAAATAATTGCTTCCGGCATCGTGTAATAACGAAGGAAGATCTTAAAACTATTTTTAGCTCAATGAAACATCTACATAAAGGGTAATAAAAAATAAAAGCTATCCCACTAAGCTCTGATAACATATTCAGTGGCGTAACGTACACCCCAGCAACTCCCGCACTGCGGGGGGGGGCAAAGCCTGTCTGACGCCCTTCATGTAGATTTTCTCAAAATTCCCTTTCGATTTTTTAAAATCCAACTTTTAAGCGATTTTCCAATTGGCGATCTAACGTTATTCAAAATCAAAATTTTAATGCGCTCATTAGATATCTTTTATCTAATAACCAAATCAAAAAAACATTTTGTTTGATATGCTATAATCCCAGCGAAGAGAGATACTTTTCTTTAGTGGTGTTTATTCAAACCCAAATTACTAACAGATAAAATAAAAGTCAGAGGGAAAATCGGGTATATAATGCTAGGATGCTAACAAAATCATCACTATTATTATAGTATACTTTACATTAACAGTAGAGAGAGAAAAAAAGACATGATTTACTTTCTACCGAAGTTGCAGAGTAACTTATTGGCAACTTTAGTTCCCCCTCCCCCTCATGCATTTCATTTTCTTTTAGCGAAGTCGTAAATAACATACATCTGTTATGCTTTTTTCACGTGAACTAGTATCACGATACTTGGAAAACCATAGAGAGCATTCAAATAATAATTTGATCAGATTTATGAGTATTAAATCAACTACAGAATAACGAGAAACGTTTCACAAAATTGCTTTCATATAGAACAGGCATCTCTATTTTTATATTCAATGCACTTAAATTTAGGGTGTGTTCCTTAACGATAAAAACATTTCCCTCTCACTTCTCGTTTTCATAATTGGAACTGTATTTTTTTATCGGACTTTAATATTCTGGTTCAAAAAATGGTGTTTTGTCAATTGGACAAGAAGAAACGCGGCTCTAAAATGAGTGGAGCTAAAAACACATTGAATTCTTCTCAAAAACGAAAAATTCGAAAGGAAAAGGAGTATAATACAAAGATTAAATGTGCAAAATTGGATAATTTTTTAATATCTGCAAGTGCATAATCTTGTGTAAGTACTATCAATTGTAATGCTAGTGAACCTGATGAACAAATCATGGAAATGAAAATCAATTCACTAGAAAAAACACAATTTCGGACACTTCAGCTGATAAGGATACTCTATCTAAAGAAAAGGAGTCGTAAAGAATAAGGTAAGCGATATCTTTTTTCTTTCGCAAGAATTTGAAAACGAAAATTATTTTACAGTTTTCGTGTCTTTCTTAATGTATTGTTTTTATTTAAGTTACTAGGTTATCTTTCGACTGTTGTTAGAAAGATTTTCCATTTTAATAAATACCATAAATACTCTTTAATATTAAGGGTTATTTACTTCGTTTATTCAGACTCAGGTTGATTTTGTATTCAGTTATAAGTTTAATGTTTAAATATTTTTAGGTGATGTGTATTGGTACATTAAGTTTGATTTTGTAAGATCAGGCTTGGGGCCCAAAACCCGACCTTGCGAGGGAGTGGGCCTTATTATTTTCAGTTACGCCCCTGCAGCTATTAAATAGCTCTTTGGTTTTTTAAATAATTTTTGTAATTACTACTAAAACAGAGAGCGCAGACTTTTTCTACTTGATTATTGTTGGTATCGCTGTAAACCTGTTTTTATTTTAAAATCTATGAAAAAAACCAGAGTTTACTTTTGTTATTCTCAATACTTGGAATGAACTAAATAAAATATTTTTAAAAATTTTCAAATTCTGGTTTAAAAATTTTTTTCGTTGTTTTTGTACGCAGTAGTAGATGAACGCAGACTTTTTCTAGCATATATATATATATATATATATATATTGGCTTGGGGCCCAAGACCTGATCTTGCGGGGGGGCCCAATTATTTTCCGTTACGCCATTGAACATACTACTATTATCGATATATCTAATGTGTATCGATAGTTATTGCAGCATAACTTTTTTTGCGTTGTAAATATTCATTTGAATTTTTTTTTGTATTGAATTTTGTATAAATTTTTTCTAAAATGATATAAAAGACTTTGCATTTTGTGCTATCTTACGTTTTCTATATGCATGCAAACTTAAGAAACATAACAATTTTAAAAATGTACATAATTTCGACCACCACTGTATAGGTAATATGTTACTATGATAGAATCATTTTCAATAATAGAAGCATGTTTTGAAACAAAAAGTTATTTTTTTCTTCATTTTTAACCAAAGTATTTATATTTAAAAATTCTTTTATTGTAATATAATTCTTAAAACGGTTTTATATGCATATTCTAATTCAAATCACATTAAATAGAAAAAAAACTATAAAACTATTCATTTATACATTTTGGCAAATTCACGTTTCCAAACGTTGTCAATCACTTTTTAACCGAATAAAGATCGAAATCATAGAAGCGTGCAAAGAAATCATGACTTACCAAATTAGCTTCTGAGAATTAGAAATACTTGTACTCTCTCTCTATGTGTATTATATATTTCAAATTTAAGTAATACTCTTAATACATGTCTTCTAGTGTACAGAATGTTAAAAAAGAAAAGTACTTTTTCAAGAGTGTGTAAGTTAATTCTTTTTAGTTATAGATGGCACTATTCACACAAAATATAGCAATCTATTTTGGATTATTAAAACACTGAAATTAGAATGAGGTGTACCCATAGATTAAACATAGCTATATTGATATAAAATCACAATTTTAAACAGCAGCTACTTATGAAACCCTGATTGTGCTCGTAAACAATTTTTGATACCTATATATTTATTAATATCAAGTTGGAATTTTCATTATTCCTTGAACTGGTTTCTCCGTACACTATAGGGCTTCTGAAAGTTGGCAACAACCAGTTTGCTCGTACGCTGTATTGGCACTGATATTTTTTCTTTTTATCTTTCATTTGCATATATTTCTAATTCTTATAGTGGGACTATTAGTGATAGTGTTTTAAAAAGAGACGAAATTTGTCCACGGTTCTGAAATACTTCTCATCCGGGATGGTGAAATCAGGAATTTTTCATTGAAAGTAAGAATTTAGATTCTTGAAATTATTCGATAAAGAATAAGGATTGACAAGATAATGTGAAATTTGTTGTTTGAGAAGAAATGAACGTGGAAATATAATCCAAAACATAGATATTTTCTCTGTTCCCATTACAATATGAAACTTAGTATTACGACATATTCAAATTGAGTGTGTCTAAATATATGCACACACACACACAAAACCCTCAATCGTTTGAAAAAGAGGTAAAAAAATAAAATTTTATGTGAGCATGAGAGAAATTCTTTTAAGATATACGAAAATTCTTCATACAATGCAGAATGTATTTGCAAAAAGCAACAATTTAGGAGTTTTTGCATTTCACAATTATAAAAAAAATAGTGTGAAAACTTTAAAATTAAAGATTAAAATAAATGTTTCCATTTTCATGTTCTGTTAAGTATTATGCTTAGTTTAAGCAGAAAAAAATGTACCTTTTTTTAAAAACACTTTCAGCAAAAAAATTGACCGCTTAAGGGGTTAATATTACTTACAGCTATAATGTATGTAGCAATATTTCTGGATCATAAATAAAAATAAAATTAGCAGCATGTCATAATTACCTAAAACTTTTATGATCCTCTTATGTGTAATAAACTTTCTGCTATATAATTATAATTCCCAAGTATCTTCTTTTTTTAAGACTAGAAAAGTAGAGCAATTTTGCTTGTACGTATAACTTGATGCAGCAGGAGAGGAAGATCAATACATGAAATGGATGGATTCTAAATAACATGTTACACAAAATTATTATCAGGCAGAATTGATTGAGTTAAGTAAACAAATTTAGTGTGTTTGCCAAGAAAAATAAAAAAAAACAATAAATCTGGTAAAATTGTTAAAAAAGCGTTAATTCCTTTAAAATTATACATATTATGTTTACCGACGAAGCTTTTAAATTCCAGGCATACTTATGATTAAAACTGTGTAAGTTACAAGCGCTCCCACTATAGCGAAGACAGAGTTTCTTGTGTAAGATATAATGTCACATCCTGTAAAAGCAAAATAAGGTTTATTAAGAATTTCGTTTCTGTAATTTTCTTCTGAGAGAAATCTAAAGGAAATCCATCTCGAAAAAGTCTTTTCGTAAAACGTGTCCTTCAGTTTGTTCAGTTCAACTGGTAATGTCCCAGCAGTCCACAGAGTGACTGTCAAGCACAAGAAAGAACTTACACCGACGGTTGACCCTTCTATTAGCTGGATTGTTTCTGCATTACAAATTAGATACCATCCAAGAATGCTGTAGCAAGAAATTGAAGTCGCCACGATGAAACAGAAGGAGGGCACAGAGAATATTTCTTGTGTAATTTTCAAAATTTCGTCAATCTTTTCCTTGTAGCGGAGAACCTGAATTTGTTCTGACGGCCCAAATTGTTCTGGAGAGCATAGGGAAATCTTAAGGGTGAGTTTTCTGATAGCGTACGAACACCGCACGCAGATTGTGCAATACAAGACAGAAATAAGACAGGGAAACGTTGGGTAAGTAAGAAAGTAAATGTACTCTTTAAAAAATATCAACATTATTTGAGCCCACTGATTTTCTACTTCCTTTCCAAAAGCATAAGCAGTTGAAGTAATTTTCTTGTCACACAAGATCGTGACACTCATAGCTACAGCCACAGGGATAAGAAAGATGACTAGCATTAATAAACTAAATATTCTTTCTTTTGTAGAAGGAGGTAAGTATTGCAATTTGAGAAGCAGAATGCTCAAGCGTCTTTTCATGCGACTCATTAAAAAATGCATTACAGAAGCAAGGGTTAAAGCGAGTAAAAGAGTTAAACTTATTTTTAATCCAGTTGTGTCGAAATTTGCTATTATTACAACGGCAAAGTCAACTGTTGAGAAAAGTAAAACTAAGCTTACAAGTGGCCACGCTTTCAGCCTGCCTTCCGATCCTTGTACAAGTCCAGTACACCAGACAAATATAGAAATGAAGCATGGTATATTGCTTTTCATTTCATTCCCTTTCATTTTTCATAACAAACAATTATCATTAAGCCACAGTTTGGGTTTACCGTGGCGACTAATATTACGATTTAGATTTTTAGAAGATTTTTATAACTTTTGTTTCTTACTTGAAAGTTTTTGAACATACTGACGATTTAGTTGACCTGCTCTTTCGTTCCAAAATTTTAGGTTATTCACATTTTTCAAAGTATGCTTTACCATACGTTTTACCATTAGGTAATTGAAAGGAAGTAGATAATAGTTTTCGAATGTGAGGATATTATAAAGCTTTTCTCGAAAACTCAATAGAATTAGTTCAGCTTTTAATTGAAGTTTTGTGCTACTTGTTGTCATGGCTCAAATCATTTTTTGGTATTTATTATTATCTTTTATGATTAATTTGCCTTACTAAGGCAATAGCACATTTTTTTTTTCATTATCGATTCAAAAATATGACAAAAGACATAAACATCGCTTGGCTTTTTGATACATAAAATAAACAAAGCAGATCGAAAGATTACATTTACAAACAATTGAAATGTGTATCCAATATTTTTTCGAAAATACTAATCATGAATATCATTTAGTCAGAAATATGGTTAATTAATGATCTACCTATTTTTTCCATTTCCCAAAATGACTCTTTTAAAGAAACTTTTTTGTCGAATGTTTTTATTACTGAAAATAATTTACATACTCACGCAGGTATTACTCGCTTTAAAATTATAATAACTCTCTTCCAGTGTATCTGATATATTTTACTAATGATCTCCAAACATCCAAAAGAAGGTTAAATGTTTTAAATCAATAACTAGATATTTTACATTATTTAAAGCTATATATTATGAAATATTGCCTTAATTGAATACCAAAGAAATTAATTTTAATCCAGTTAAATCAAAATACAGCTCGAAGATACGAATGTAGAAAATGCTGCAAATATAGAATTTATATAGTTGGTTTTCTGTCGAATGAAATCCATCATTCTGTTTCCGCAAAACAAATTTACATCAACTATTACCACTTTTTTTATACGGTAAGTTATTTCAATGAAAAACCTGTCCAGATATACACACAGGGTGGCCATAATTAAACTACAAGTATTCAAGGGGTGCTGGAGAGAAAACCACTGGGAATATTCCAGTGATATTTGTTATCTACACGTTTCAGAACATGCGCAAGTCAAAGTTGCAAGAAAAAAAGTCGCCATTTTCACCCAATAGATGGCGCTGTTCTGTGTTTCAATGCTTATCGACGGCATATATGCAAATTTAAAGCTCATTGAACAATATAAAAATAAGACCACATTGAGTAATGGTCAATCATGACTCTGAATAAGAAGGAACGTGCATTGTTAGGGAAGATATTCTATCAGAATGGTTGCAATTATTCAGCTACTCTGAAAGAATACCGGCGTATGAAACGATTAAGAATAGCTTTAATGAGTGTCAATGGGTTGAGAAATATGATTTCTAAATTAGAAGAAACAGGGGAACAGGGCATTATTTCAAGCACAATAGGGCAGCTCGCGTCCCGTAAACCCGAAAAGAGTGCAACAAACTGATGACGCTATTGCTAGTACGAGTAGCAGTTCAGGAGCCAGTATGCTGCAAAGAGTGAGCGCCAGAAGCGTGGCTCGGACATTATCTCTTCCCTGGTCAACTGTGCATAAAGTGTTGCGCCACATTCTTCTGCGTTATTCGTATAAAATTAAAAGGCTTCAAACATGTGATTGCATCTGATGGTTCGCCTATTGAGCACATCATATGATAATTTCATTGAATAAGTAATGGTTTAATTGTTCTCCAAAGCATTTATATGGTTAGTTTAATTTGTGATCTTAATTTATGTTAATTTTTGATTACATGATACTGTAAAAAATTAATTACTGAAGCAAATTGTATGGAATTTTGATATAATATAAATGATGTTTTATATTGTTTGAATGTCTCTTAGAATGACATTATGCTCTATCTGTCGGTTTTGTAAGTTATATATGCCACTGGTGAGCATTGAAACATGGCATAGCGCCCTCTACCGGGTGAAAATGGCGATTTTTCTTTGCATATTTCATTTGCGCATGTTCTGAAACGTGTAAATACAAAATTTCACTAAAATATTCCCATTGGTTTTCTCTCCAGCACCCCTTGAACACTTGTAGTTTAATTATGGCCACCCTGTATATGTGCCGTACGCCAGTGTGAAATTTGTACAAGGTGTTCCAGGATTATTGGGACAAACTTTAAGTGCGGTAGGGTACATCGTAAGAATTCAGATTTGCACAACAACCCATGGTAGGAAACGCCATGTGAAAGTTGTTTGACAGGTACAAGAAACAAAGATACGCACGACTAAAATTACCTGAAATATTTATTAATCAAAGATACTACATGTGTTGTTGTATATATGTAGGATATCCTATCGAACTTTCTAGATCATATCCCTGTACAGAGGACGGTAATTTTAGTTAAAACAGCGCATTCCAAATCAACGCCATCCAGTGGACTTATAAAACGGTGACACAACTTTTTTCCCACAGAGGCCCACTAACACTTGACAACGAAGCAGCGCTTTCGAGCACCGCTTGCCCATAACCATGCGGTAAGTTGCAATCCCATCGCGTAACGAGTTCTTTATTTAATGCCTAACATTCTCCTAGAGGAAATACTCTAACTTTCTTATTTTTTGATGTCTGCATGTTCTAATTTCTATTCTGTAAATATTCCCCTCAGTAATTTCTCCTCTAATACTCATAATAAATTATTTAGTTTGCAAAAAGTCTCCCTCGTTGAATTATGTTGTCGATTTACTCAAACTTAACCCATAGATCGTAAAAACCCCTAGACACCCCGCCAACAAAAAATCCCGCTGTCTGAAGTATCTAACTTTTTGGAAGATTTCGGTTAGATTCCCACATATAATATGTGAAAATGTTACAAAAGATGTTCAGAACGTATTTGTAAAGATAAAAGATGTAAAAGGAAGGATGAGAAATGCTCTTCATGATGAAATTGACCCAGATATCAATGCGAAAAACGCAGAATGATCTGTGGGAAGCAATCACTTCACTCTTTGAAGTTGGTTCTGGTGTAAGTCCTCATGTTGCAAAACACGATGAGCACTAATCCGAGATCCTTCTACGGAAACAGCGACGACTCGCACTCGAATTCCTTCGAAAAGTATCCAACACATTTTGTTCTATGCTGTTAGTTCGAATCACTCGTGACCCGTCCTAACTATGCCTATTACTTCGTAGAGATTGAATTATTACAAAAATTGTGATTGAAATTAGTAAACATCCGGTATATCTCTCTTTGGGAACCTTTCGCGATATAATACTGCTCGAGCATTTTCTACTGCCAATCCGTACATCAAGTGCTTATCTGCCAGCTCGGTGCTCATACAACGTTCAATACTCTTCTGAGTGCTATAAAAGCTTAAATGACTGCGGTGGTGCAGATCTGTTTTCTCCAAAGCTGTGGTGAACAACACCTCCTAGCATCGAGTGAAGACGTTTCCGACCATGGGTTGCAAACTGATTCCTTGTGATGTCCCCTACCTTTTTATAAATTTTGTTCCAAAAGTTCTGGGACACCCTGTACACAAATATTATGAAGTTTGAGTACCAAGAAGTAAGCATCGAACTAAATGAAATTAAACATAGATACAGTACTTCTGTTTTTTTTTCCATTATTATTTGTGGCTGTGAACCAGTATCACAAAGTGTAATGAATTGATTCTTCAATAGGATTATCGAAACATGTATTTTGCTTCTAAGAAATTCATACAATTACAAACAATTCCAGACAATTATGAAATGAGGTGAGCAGTTGTATTGGGAAAACTTGCACATTTGTGGTTAGATGTTATTGAGCTGCTGTGGTTTTTTTTGAAGAATCAGCATTTATATGGGTAAAATTTTTGCATTTATAACTGTTCTTTTCATGGTCAGTATTCTTACATAAGATGCTTTTATGAGTTTTGAGTCCACTGGTTAAAATAGATGGTAATATAAGTCTGGGTTCAAACTTTGCATCATGACTAGAATCATTTAACTTTCTATCAAAAGGTTTACATTGTTTTAAGGCATTAAAACTTTTCATAGATAGATTTTCAATTTTTTCTTAATGTATCCGAATACCCTAAAATTGCGAATTTTGCCAAAAATCCCCTATTTCTTAATGATTTTATTTTATAGGCCATCTTATTAGCTTTGTAAAAATACCAAGTTTATTATTTTCCGTTCGCTAGAAAAAAAACTATGAATGTTTTAGTAAAAACAGATGCCATTATTTTAAGCAAGATGACATACATTAAAATGCATTTTACTCGAATTTTTTTTTTAAATGCTCAAATGGGGCCATCGAGTGCTAAAAACGTTTTGAAAACAATAAAGTGAAATTTTTTATGATTGTTCTGTATAATAGTAGAAATGTTTTAACCGTCAGATTTATCAATCACTGTTCTATTACAAAATGTACAGTCCCTTATGTTAATATAATCACTGTTTTTTAAGCAGTTTCATATAATAATTAAGATCATGTGCTCTAGTTTTAGTAAAAATTAAATATCTTATTCAAAACGTCCTTTCAAAAATGAATAACATAGCAACTCCTCAGAATTGAAAATTTGTTTATAAACTTTTGGTACAGAATGGGCCACGTTTATGTTATTTTTTGTAATTTTTACAAATGTTTTCCCATTTTTTTATTATTAATACTAATTTCTCTTTGTCTTCATTTTAGCATATTTTTCTTAAAATGTACTAAACTCTAAAAACAACAAAAACTCCACATATCTCCATTTTTTTTTTAAAAAAAAGTTGTCGCAAGTAGTTGGATACCTTAAAATTAGAGATGGTCTACAATCATACATTCCTAAGATAATTTTATATTGTTTGAGGATTCAGAAATACTGTCAATTACATAATCAAATAATGATGACTCAAAAAAAAGAGCCTTAATGCGCTAAATCTCTCACAGCCAAAAATATATTTTTACAGAGTTTCAGAAGGCTTTAAGTGTCTAGTTAGCTTCAAACTGTGTATTTGAAGACCATTAATCTTATCAGAAAAGTCTTCAATCACATGGTTTTCATTTGTTTCCAGTTTGTTATTCCAAGGATTGACCGAATGCGAGTTAAAGCACAAGGCCAGTTAAACATTTCTTTAAAAACAAAACTTGACCAATAGAATTTGCAATCTCATGTAATTCAAATATATCTTCAATATGAGATATTTCAGTAGGAACTTTTATAGTTTTTTTTACATAATCAACCAGTTAACTATGATTGACGAGTATATTAACTCGTCATCGAGAAGTTGCAGGATTTTGCGTCGTGACGAGTATATACGTCACGCGTAAAAAATAGCGACCATTGGCTATTTAAACTGTAAATTTAAAAAAAAAACATATTTTCAAATTTCAAGATGTTTATAATATTTTGAAGCCAGGTCTGAGTAAAACAAATAAATTAAAAAATTAAGATTAACTCACACATGCGTCTCTTGTACAACGAATTTATTTATGTACGATCATTATGTTTTTTAGAGAGGTTAGCCTAAGAGGAGCATGGGAAAATGTGGGAAAGATGATTTATAATAGGGTTCCATCAGGTATGGGCAATAATGAAACAAATGCCTGATGCCGACCAGGTGCTAAGCCCATTGGTAGCTGCTGGCTCGAAGTTACCCAGGTATTGAGTGGTATGAAGGCGACTTTTTAGATGTTAGAACCATGTGATGACATTAGAGCAATGACCGAATCCCATGCTGCCTGAAGAACAGTAATTTTATTAAGGTGGGAAAGCCAGGATGTTTTATTGTAAGAGAAACTGTGTTCATAAACCTACAGCATCTGTCTACTCAGGAAGGAATTACGTTACTGGTGTTCCATTTGAAAAGTCCCATTATGTACAATATATAAATGATTTAAATAAATTATATAAATTTTTACTTTTATATGTATTGGATTTTCGCATTTTTCGAGAAATATGTATGTAATATATGTTTATGTTACCCAAAGAAGTAAGTACAGTAGGAATGTCTTTATCCGAAACGTTTATTATCCGGATCGTCAAATATCCGGACCAAGAGAATCAGAGACCTTGCAGCGAAAAACGAAGGTGTACAATGGTACAGCGAAAAATAAGTGATCATTTTCCACAATAAAGGTAAAATTGCTACATCTTGCACCTATTTTGCTTTTTCTTCAAACACGTTTCCTGCATGTGATGATTTTCAATATTCGTATAGTGTACGGTTTCATATATTGCATGGATCGCATTCGGTTTTCGGTTATCCGAACAATCGCGTATATGAATGGTGTCCGGTCCCATTGATTCGGATAAACGACGTTCTACTGTATTAGCAACAAAATAAGCAATTTTATAAAATAAACCCATTTTTGATTCAATATTTTAACAGTGACTCGTACTTAGGGATTGATGAGTGTACTAGTCATCGCTCGATTTCCTTGATACACATAGTTGCGAACTCTCAAACGGGGGAGCCACAGCTAACTCGTTAAAAGTAAAAAATAGAAAACATGATAACAAAAGCTCTTATTCAACTCAGTTTACTCATTAAAATATTAAATTTTAATCATAATTCACAATATTTTTAAAAACCTGGTTTATTTAGATTATTTATTTAATGTTTTTTTCAAAGCAATGTCAAACTGTTCTTTCGAAATAGTCTACTAAACAATGGAAAAGATAGAACCTATTCAATTATTTTTATATATCCCCTCTAACATCAAATGGCTCTCCAAGACAAGAATTCGAATTTATTGATTGTTCTTTTTATTCGAAAAAAAGGCATATTGTGACCTATTGCATATTATCTTTGGGGATCTAAAAGACTAACCGATGTAGAGGAACATTTTTTTAAGATTATAACAAGAAGCATTTTCTAAGAAATGAAATAAAAGAAGCCATGCCAATAGAGAGATCTTTATCTCATTGTCAACAAAGAAATTTCAATAAAAATGGAATAAGAGTTTTTTTTAGCCCATTGGGAAATCAACATAATTAATAATTCCAAAAATTTCGCAAAATTGTAACCTTATTTTCGAATAAAAAAATAAATCTTTGGTAACTCAATCAAGAAAGCTTAAGATTGGATTTTTGTAATTTCTCTGAAATATTCTTTGAATATTCTTTTGAATTTTAGGCTGAGAAAGAAAGGCATAACGTGCTTTTTAATTCTACCTTTAGTTTATTTATGGGAATGAAATTTACGTTTAAAACTATTATACTTTTAAAAATTGGTATAAATTACCTATATAATAGAGTATTTAGAATATTTTAAATAGTAGAAATGTCATTTTTAAAAATTGTGATAATTTAATTTACTGAAATAATTTACTTTCTTTTTATAAATTATGCATAAAAGATAAGTTTTAGAAGTAGCAACATTTACTGTATTTGTGCTAATGCATTTTTATTTCTTATGCCAAGGAATATGTTAATTTAAGTGTCAGCTGTAGCTGAGGATATCGTAGTGGATTTGATTCCTCTTGCCACTAAAAGCCATAGCCCTGAAGTTTCGAGAGTCTGAGGCACGTTAAATGTATTGAGATTCAAACTCCTCATCTCAGTAAGGAGTGGGCCTTCCGAGAATAGGAAGCCAGCTCAGACGTCCTCCTCGCCACTTTATGCAGTCCGACTACTATGCGATATATTGTCTTGCTTTATTCCATTGTTATTTAGCACTCCATTATTTCATTATGCAATGTATTTTTTTCATTTCATGTCACTATATATATATGAATTATATCTATTCCAGAAGATAAATATTTTGAATATATATTCTAACTATAAATACGATGCGTGGCGGGAAACTAAGTACCATTTTATTCTACCGTAACTGCGGCTGTAGTATCGTAGTTCAGCGCTTGCGCAAACGAGTCTTTGGTTGGCATTCTGTCCAGTGACATCACTACAATCGAATTGTGTTGTTGTTTGTGTTGTTAAAGTGAACGTTCAAAATTTATATGATGATTACCGACTCTGAAAGGCGTTCAGTAATCCTACTTTTGAAGTCAAAGAATGTTAACTTAACTCAGTGGTGCAACAACCCGTGATGGCCAAGGCCTACTGTGCCCATATCAGTATACGTGACCTTAGGCC
>BMAO01018488.1:0-37466 GCA_019973975.1 Trichonephila clavata | reverse complement strand
TTTGAGAATGCTTTGACTGTGGTAGACAAAAAAAATAAAAAAATAAAAGAAGACTGGACACTATTAACCGAAGAAATTTAAGTTAAACTCGACAAGATTGATGCTAAATGTTTAAAATTTGTTAGTGAAGCGTCAGATTCCCTTTGTTTGTCGCTCAATTATTTTATCTATTGTTAAATTTAAATCTAAATTAATTAACATGTTTTTCTTAAGTTTTAAACATTATACTTAACTACAGTTAAAAATTCTGATCTTTTAAAGTAAGTAGCTCTATACCAGCTGTCAAAAAGACATTTAAGTTGATCATTATATTAGGTAAGCAGGGGTCTACCCAAAGTCGAAAAACATAGCAAGGAGTCTATGAGTCAGAAAAATTTGGGAACCTCTGATTTAAAAGATAGTTATATACTGAATAGTATATATTGAGAACATGATTGTTTCCAATTAATTCATAATTTATTTTTTAGCGAGTGAATTACAATTATTTCAGTTTGAAAATGGAGTATTTATAAATCTAAAAATTGCATGTCTAAACTTTAAAATAAGTAATAAAATGTCAAAAGGACTTACAACACATCTTCTAAGGTGGCTTTTACAATAATCCATGGAATAATAAAGAACAATGGCAAACCTGTAAAAAAGAAATAGATATTGTTACGAAATTTGCTTAGTTAAATACATAATTTCATCTTAAAATAGTGTCAATTATTTATATCTGGATGTTTAATGCATTAATATTGCTTTCTATTCTGCTTATTTTATAATAAAAATTGTAATATTTGCCAGCAACGCCGTATCTTATATTATAATGGCACTTCAATGGAAACCTGGCGAAATATTGGCGATACAACCAAGCCCAGTCATTAATTTTGGTGACCACATTTGGACTTGGCGACTATTTTGGCAACTTAGTTATCATATGGATGCCTCTGAAAATTACTGGAGAAATCTATTAACATCACGATCTATGACGTAAGCTGAACTTTCGAGAAAGAGTTAGAAGTCAACCGTGGAGACTATAAATAGCAGTCGATCGCTGAAACTGAGTCAGTATTACTTTGGCTGTTGAAGAGTTAGCTCACTAGTGAGTAGTTTCATGCGAATAAACTTTCAGTACTTGTACTTTTAGACTATACAGTTCGGGTACTAAACAGCCTAGCTATACCAGTTCCTGTAAACAACAGATAACTCATATTAGTTAGAAGTAATTGTTGGAAAATTACTGAAACAATACTGATACACTTTTTTGAACGAAAAAGGGAAAAAAGACACCAATGAATTTAGCAAATAAATATGTAAGACTTTTAGTTACTTTAATTGTTTTAATTAATTTTTCAATCTCTTTCGAAAAGGTTATTAAATTTTTTATAAAATGTCTGGTAACTAAATTATGTGAAATTTATTCGCATTTTTTTAAAAAAAATTACGATGATTTAAAATTAATTCACATTTAATTATTGTAATTTCAAATTTCTTAGGATGATTGATATATAAGAGATTAAATTAGAGCTGAAATAGTTATTTTTATTTAATTAAATGTTTCCGCTAACTGTTTGATACGTATAGCAAAAATAAACCTTTGTTTGATCTAAATACTTGTTGTTTGATACAGAAAATAATAAATATAAAATCTTTTTTTTTAATTTCTACTTTTTTTATTCGTTATAAAATAAAAGATAGGGTTATTTTCTTAGAAACAGTTGTTTCTGTTTTACCATCTTCAAGCAAATTCTGCACATAAATTGTAAAATTACGGGTATATAATTTATCAATATAAATCAATGGTATTGATTTAATAATTTCCCTGTTTTGCCCGAACACCACTTGGGCACTTGATATGGCATTTTCCTGATTTCCCTGAGTGATGCTCGGGCAACACTTTTTTCTACTCTAATCCTCTGATTTGCTCGTACTTTTAACTCGTTTGGTGTGCAGTGTTTCTAACTGATGTCTCTAATAGTCGAAAAAAGGATTACAAAAAAATGTCTAAATCGGTTTCAAGGTTAGGTTTTACTGCATTTTCTTTTAGACTACTGGATAAGGCGGGAATGTTTTTTTTTACTAGATCGGTGCACCGCAAGCTACGAACACTATTTATTTTAAACTTGGAGTTTAAAATAGAAGACAAGTGAGTGATTATGAGAGGCTCATAACAGAAAATAATTCTGATATTGACTCAGAGAATAAGTCTGAAATTTTTGTAAATGATTCTGGAAGTAATGAAAGTTTGTTATCAAACTTCTCTTGTGGTGTAAATAGAATGGATCAGCATCCCAGAAATTACTCAATAATAAACAAAAGAGGGGTAAGAAATAATACAAGAAAATATTCTTCCATCTTTTAGATACATCATTGTGGAATGCAACCGTTTTATATCAGAAACTGGGAGGAAAATTATCTCATTTGAATGTCAGGCGTGATATTATAGATCGCCTTATTGAAAGACATGGGGTGGTAAATGAGAAAAAAAGGACCACCAGGAATTATGCCTAGTCTCTTAGGATTAATAGAAAAAAAAATTTTTAGGAGTGATTCCTCCTGCCGACAAAAAATTGAGACCAACAAGGCAATGCTTTGTGTGTTGGTTGAAAAGAAAGAATTTTTGAAAAAGGGTGAAAAAAGGAATATGATATTTTTGTCCCGATTGCAATGTTGGACTATGCTTGTCTTCCTGTTTTAAAATTTGATATACAAAAAAAAAATAATAGAATAATTAACTCTATAAGTACAATATTATTTTTTTAAATCTAATATACATTTTTGTAAAGTGTTCTTTTGAGTTCGCTTATTTTTTTTGGAAAAAAGCAAACTTTAACGAAAAATATGTGTTTTCAATGAAAATAAAAATTAGCATAATTCTTTAAATTCAATATTTATAACATTTTTGACTGTTGATTTGAGTTTAAATAATTTATTTCATCTTAAAAATGTTTACAAAAAATATGCTTATTTTTTGACATAATATGAGAGAAAAAAAGAAACTGTTAACCCGCGATCCATCACGTGGGGTGTTCTGTACACCTCAACGATTAGAAAATCATTTTAAAATTTCAATAATAATGCGCAGAACCGCGATTTTTCAGTAGCTGCTCATTTTAGGTCATTGAACCTTCAGGCTTGATGCAATCATTCTCGCTCGGACGATTGGAACGTAACGACCTTCAAAATTTTATCTGGAGTACTGAGAACTTTCCGCGAGCAATTCAGTTATGTTTATAGGCTGCTCTGCATATTTGGAAAATGATTAAAATATTTGTTTTTTAATTTCTACTATCCTTAACATTAATTACGAAGTAAGTTTATTACTGGTATAAACGTTTTTCTCGTGGTTTACAAAAAATACAAAATTATGTATTTTAAAATGAAAATTTTGCAGGTTTATTTTAAAATAATGTCAGTCCAATTTGTATAAAATAAATGTAATATTTTTATTTGTATCTACAAAAAAACATCTTGTATTTTACAAATCTGCATCACACACGCGCACATTATTGACTTAATTTTTTTTCTATATTTAAATAAACGTGTTAAAAGTTTGGGGTGTTCTCTACACCCCGCGAGTGACGACGATACAAAAACAGACGCGAGTAACCGCAGGTTAAGTGGTAAAACTTGATACCTAGCATTACAAAAAAAAGTCTGGCGTCCAAATTTTTAAAACACTCTAATGTCTTAGAGTGTCCGAAATATTGTCATAGTACTATTCCGTAAAAAATGTACAAGAAAATAGGTTTATGTAATGTAAACTTTATATTCCATATGCATAATACAAAAAATTTAGTTAGGAATAGAGTCATACGTAATATCGCCAATTTGGCGATTTTTTTGTATGATAATAGTTTTATTCTCTACCATACCTTTTTCCATTAATCCTCACACTATTACTTTTCGGTAACCCTTAAAAAGTAATTTGGCGACTTAACTTTAAAATGGCAGGAAATCTCTAAAACCATCAGTCGGCACTCATATTTTATTTTTACTAAAAATGTAACCTGCAGAAAAAAATTACTTTTTTCTTTCTAATTCCATGAGAGAGAGTTAATTTTTTTTTTTTGTTCCCTCAGTTTTTCATCCTCGTAAGCTAAATGAGAAAAAAGAAGGTTTGGAATATAAATGTTGCTTTTAGAAAATTCGTTGTACTGCAAAAACATAAACATCCAAGAAGTCGTTTCGACTAGATTGATTCTCACATTACACGGGTTAGAATTCTTCCTTTAGCTCTTTCGTAGGGGCTTCTTTACTAGAGGAATAATTGATTGCTACGCACTTCCAGATTGGGCTCTTCTTCACCTTATTTTCTTTTCGCAGAAGAGGATGAAAAAGAATTCGTAAAAGGAAAAATGGAAAGAAAAAAATTCCGTGCATCCGTTATGAAGAAGAATACTCTGATATGCTTAAAAAGAAATTCTAAAACGAATTTTCGTTTACGAAAGAGCCCATTTGAGAAGAGTGAATATATTTTAGAATAATATCTGGGGGAAAAAATGTTAAAATATTCCAAACTTTCCGAATTTTAAAGCTATCGTAGAATGCTCTAAATTTAAAATTAAATAAAAATATATTTAATACATTACTATGATAAAAAAATCATACATAGATTGTTTTCATTGTGTTGATTGAGAAGAGAGGTAAGTGTTTAGAAACAATAGAAAATAAATATTTTTGTAATTCTTGAAAAATATAGAAAAATATAATCTACTTATATTGCTGTCACCATACATCTTAATAATTTATCTAATTTTACTGTAGAACAAGCAACTGAAATTCAGTCATTTAAATACTACACAGTTAGAACTAATTTAGTTTAAACATTACTTTTTAGTTTTGAAAGTGTGAATCTTGTATTATTATCTTTAACAGCGATACTCAACCTGCCTGCCGCGGGCCACATGTGGCCCGCCGGACATTTCTGAGTGACCCGCTCATGGCCCATTACACTAAAAAAATCCATTATTTAAGAACATTGTATTAAAAATGTAGCAAGAAATCTTATCAATCAAGCAATCAAAAGTACCAATTTTGTTGTCGATGTCACACGAGTACGAATTGCAAGATTTGTTCCCCTTTTGTAACTGTAACGGTTGGTAATAACAAAAAACAGTGAACTGAACTTGCGACGGACCTATACTCGTCCTCTCACTTACCCTCTTGGAAATCCTTGGGGCTATTAAAAAGTATCAACCTTCTCCTAAAAGAAGACGTGATATGTGCAAAAGTAAGTTTATTATATATACGCTGCTGGCCACCGTAAATACAACACCAAGAAAGACAAGAGATAGCACAACAAAATTTATTTTGTAGATAACATGTTGACCAAGTATCGAATGATTAAATTTATTGACTTCTGTGAAGTATGGTTCCTGCCACAATCAGTAGCCGCCATTGCTGGAGATCACCACTGCCACACGCTTCGGCATTGATTCAAAAGGACTTTAGATGTGTTCTTGGGGTACAGCAGACAAAGCAGCTTCCACACGTTGCAAAATTTGATCTGGTGTGTCAGCTGGGGATGTAATCTAGGACAATCGTTGAGCAACCATGGACCACATGTTTTCTATCGGCGAAAGATCCGGAGAGCGAGCCGGCGAGGTAAGCAATTCAATCTGGTGATTGATGAAGAACCTTTGGACACGTGTCGGCGCACATTATCCTATTGAAATATGGCTATGGCCAAGATCTGAAGGTAAGGAAGGACAACTGGCTTCAACATCTCGGAGATGTAGCGTTTGCTGTTTAAAATACCGGAAATGCGTACTAGAGGAGTGCGAGAGTGATATCCAATACCGCCCCATACCATAATACTCGGTGCAGGACCAGTGTGGAGGTGCATAACGCAGTTGTTCAGCATCCTCTCTCCACGGTGTCTCCAGACTTGAATCCGACCATCGTGGTGTTGCAGACAGATGCGTGACTCGTCAGTAAAGACAACTTCATTCCATTCTGCCATCCACACCCTTCTTTCATCGCACCATTGGCGGCGGAGACGTCTGTGGTTCTGCGTCAAGGGTAGACCAAGCAATGGACGTCTTTCGGACAGACCACTCTGCTGTAAACGGCGTCGAATGGTAAGCGCAGACACTGAATGATGCGTTACAGACTCAATGTTCTGTGCTATGGTTCGTGATGTGACTGAGTGATCCGTCACTGTCATGCGCACAATTTGCCTGTCCTCACGTGAAGTGGTGCACTGAGGTGGATGCGACCGACCACGTCGGTCGGTCGTACCCTCCTGCATCCAACGGTCACATATCCGCATTACAGTTGTTTGGTTCCGTCCAACACGACTACCGATTTCCCTGAAAGATAATCCACAATCTCGGTAGGCCACTATCTTCCTCTGTCGAACTCGGATACTTGATCAAAAGCTGATCGCTGTTTTCTACGAGACATAACTGATCGTTTTTTTTAAAGACCACAAGAAAAACACAATTGCCGAACTTGAAATCGTCGAAATCTCCAAGCCTTAAATAGCGCTTTGAGGTGGCGCCACAGGTGTGAGTGATGTGTGTCTGCGCTGAAATTCTAATCATTTGCATATCTCACCTTCGCTAATGCATGTTGTAAATTTCATGTTATTTGCGTGCTTCCTTCAGGGTGTTGCATTTACGGTGGCCAGCAGTGTATATAGTCCAGGTTCTCTTACTAGAGGGTTAGAAAGTGAAGAAGGATAGATAGTAGAAATTTAGAAGTTTAGTTAACTAAAGGTGACAAGTGAGGTACAAGGTGAAGAATACCGTAAAAGGTTCGAAAGTCCTTGTGAGAGATTAAAGACAGGAAGTTGATATTGGTTAAGAAATTGAAAGATTAAGCCTTAATTGATTAGAAGACTACCTACAGTTCATGTACTAGTAACCTTCATATTTCGTTTGATATTTAAAGTTGTAAGGAAGTTAGGTAACTATTAGTTACTTTTTACCGTGTAAAGCAATATTGTAGTAGCAGATTGATTTTTATAAAGAAAAGGTTAAGTTATTAAATCTATTCTCTAAAAACGCAACTCTAGTTCCCCCCTCTCCTCTCAGTTTCTGATCGGAACATCCTATTTATTATGATCATTAAACTGTTTTTGAGTTGATCTGAACATTGAATAAATAATTTGAAATTATCATGCCGAATCATCCTTTACTTCTTCCCTCACCTTTAGTTGGGAAGGGGGGTTATTACAAACTGGAGTAGGGACTATTTTATGGATAAAACTGAGTTTTAACTTTCAACAGATAAAACTGATTTTAGTCTTGAATTCAGTCAAAACTCCTTTTTGCTGCCTTCTGCTCTTGATAAATTAATACTTGAAATAAAAATAAGCCGAGGCTTTGTGAAAAGAAATTGCAAAGCAGCTATGTTTGTATGACAGTATATATAAAGTTGGAGCTTGGTCATGGATGAAAGGAAAACCGAAATTACTCCATAACTCAGGCAAAAATGCATAAAATCCATAAGCATTTTTTATGTGTGCTTGATAGAGATTATATAGTATTTAAACCCAAAATGAATTTTAATATTTTGATGAATTTTCCACATTTTGTCTAATACTGGCCTTGATCTTATAATGCTTTTTCCATTAATCCTCATATTGCTGCCGCTTGCAATATCGGCCGTATGTATGCGGCCGGCTGGAAAAAAAAAGGTTGAGTACCTCTAGAAAATCTACGATACGTTGGCAGATAAGAATAAAATGTGTATATAACTTTTATTAAAGTTCATTAATTAAAGACTATAAAATTCACAATTGCAACTGGGGTATATATATATATATATATATGGTGCATTTTTCAAAATCTATAACGGCCAAATTAAAAGTCTTCAATTTTGTTATTTTTAGATTTTGTAAAAACATCATTGGTGGACAACAACATTTTTGCTTGTGCCTGCTTTTATGAAATATTTTTTTTTTAAAAAAAGGAAATGTTAGAAGTATTAAAAATTAACTGGAAGAAAAATGTGTTGGGGAACACAAAATGATCAAAAATGCAAATATACTCTAGAAGTATAATTATTTTAAAGTATGTTGATAGCCATGCTCAATATCTACTCGTTCTATGCTTCGAGTTTTGTACCTTTTCTAGCGTCATCTCTTAGCGATATTTGAAACTTATTTTCTGGATAACCTTCGTAATTAATGAAGCAAGAAATTAACTGAAATCTAAAGTTGTGTTCTTTTCTAAACTTCTAGCAGCTACAAATTTGGCTTGTCATAACTCTATCTGGGAAGTGTTCTAATTTATAAGAAATCAATCTCTTTTTTTATTCAGCTTTATCAAGAATATTATTCAAGAACTATATCAATACTCTATGGCTATTTGAATATTATCATAAATAACTTGGGAAAGTGAAAGTATATGTTTCCAGGAAGAAGTAGAATTGATATAGAACACAATCCTTACTTCAGAGCAGAATAATTAACGCTGTTTTCACCCGTGGCAGCATTGTGTCAGAAATTTTTTTTTTTTTGTCACCACATTTTCTATAATGAAGATGGGAGAGAATTATTTTCACACTCAGGTATGAAATCGACTGGAAAGAGGAAAAGAGAGTGCCGGACTCATCGATATAATAATTGAGTCTAAACAAGCAACAAAAATCTTTCTCTATTTCCAAAAAAACAAGATATCAATCATTGGCATGGCCAAGTAATTTTAGCGCGTTTTTCACATGTTGTATTTTACAATAATGCAACTAATGAATTTTTTACTAACAGAAAGTAGTACTGTATCACTCCTCTAAATGTACTACTATTGAGCTGAAAAGAAATAATGACACAAATCTGTATCAGCACTATAAAAAAAGGTATTTTTTTTTTACAGAAGCTATAAATATAAACTAGCGATATTCAGGAAAATTTGTAGGAAAATTCGGTAAACTATGGGAAAATTTAAATATGATTCGGCTCATCTAGGGCACAAATGCGACCCAATGCCGAAAACCCGAGGTCAATGCTTATTGGCTGAGAAAAAGGTATGACAAAATATGGAACGAAGACAAAATTTGCGTCCTAATAGCGTTTTTGTTCCACCACGTGAAAAAACGCTTTAAAAACAGACGTGTGTGAAGAGCGTAGTTTCCTCAATATCCTTTTAATTCTGTCAACTAGCGAGAAGGAAAGTGAGGTTTTTAAGAGCGTCACAGCAAGGAGGGCTAGTTAACCACGTGCGTAAGAATCCTGGCGATTTGTATTCAATGCTAGTTCCCAACTGTCTGCTCTTTCTGATATGTGCAGCCCTTAAGTAAGGCTGCCCATATAAGGCCCTTAAGTGAAAATATTATAATACCAAAACAATCAATTTTTTATAGTTCTCACATCATGTTAAAATACAAACGAACGATACTGCAGACATCTTGGCTAAAAGAGGTTCTTCTAGACCTCTCAACCGTGACTACACACTAACATATAAAGAAATTTTCTCTGTAAAGAAAAATTCAGTCAGACAAGACTGGCTCACCCCCTCCAGCCCATCTTTGGTTCAGCAGGAAGACCCAGGGGGAGAATTAGAATTCGGAGGTGACAGACATGATCAAACGGTCATCTCAAGACTCATAAGTGGATATCTGAAAAACAGGACATTCGACTCAGGACGCAAAATCTTTTCATTGTGCAAAAAATGCAATCTGAAGCCGGCATCCCCGGATCACATCCTGGATTGTTTGGGGTTTACTCTTGCGCATGTTTGTGCAAGTCCTCTCTCTACTGATGCTTGACTACGCTAGAGTTCACGGTATCATGGATCTGAACTAGCTGTCGCTAGATATCTGAGGGATTGGTATAGAGTATTTTCTTTAAAAAATTGTCATTTTAAGTATTCAGTAATCAGAATAAAATTTGTTGGACAGATAAGGCATGGTCCATACAAAAATTACTTATAATAAAGAAAAACATGTCCAAGGCGCTTTTTTCTGAATATGCATGGTAGGGTCAAAAAACTCTTGAAATAGGTCAATAATAAGTCATTAAAAAATAGAACAATAAATTATTCGCCTTCAAAGTAGTAACCTCCTGCATCCACACACTTGTTCCAGTGTTCTTATAACTGTTCAAAATACTCCTGGAATCCATTTTTTGAGAGGTCCTTCAGCTGCCTCGTCACAGTTTAGATCACCTCATTTGAATCCAATCCCTTCAATTTTATTTTCAACCATGGAAACAGATAAAAATCATCTAGTGCTCGCAGCACTAGTGCATCGTGGGCTTTCTTCTGCATCTCGAGGGACTCAGGTGATTTCTCGAGCAAAACCCAGAATGTTTTGCACACCGTTACAAAGACGACATTGCAAAATCGGACGAATGAAAAATTCGCTTTGTCAGAAATGATCTACAGCTAACGCCGAAAGTACGAGAAATGAATTCCAGTTAGCTGTGTGTTTACCTTATTTGTGCAGCAACTTCTGAAACAGATGTTTCCCCTCTAACAGACACCTACGTGAATATAGGCTCACAACCAGGGAACTTTTTGACTCTAATAGTATGAAGTAGTGACTATTATAACATACTGAATTTAACTGAACTTCAAAATCTTTATACAGCTATATGATAATGGCTTAGAATATTGAAGCTCGTCACCAATAACTCTTTGCTCAAATACTGTGCATCATTATTTAAAAATAAATCAATCAAATTCAACCTAAAATAAATTTGTAATTTTCTCTTATTAACTTAAACTGATATTACTTACCCCATCCTAGGATGCCATACTTGAGAATTCCGGCTGTGTCGGTGAACATGGACAAAAAGACCAGGTTGTGAAGGTAGAGGCCCTCCATCAGGATCCAGCAGTAATTGGCCATCAAACAATACTGCCAGAAACAAGTGAGTGCTTTGCATAAGGTGCTTCCCTGGAACACAAAAAAAACCATCATTTATCGGAATTCTGCTTAGGTTGGAATTCTAGTTTTAAAAAGACAAAGACCTCTGGAAATACAAGAGTTGAAGTATCGTTATTTAACATGTGTTGTATACCAAATTAATCCGAGATAGGTAAATTGAAATTATATTTCTATGTATGTATTTTAGAACATGAATTTTTATGGAAGTTGGCAACGAATAGAACAAAAAACAAACATTTTGCTCAAGGATTTTTTTAAAAAAAAATACCAAAAAAAAGCTATTTTAAAAAAACGAAAATTCAAATCAACTTAATTAAAAAAGTTTTCCTGTTAGTTGCCAATTATAATACCCCACAATTAAATTCGATGATCCAATCTTAATCTCTTACTAGTAGACGGAAATCCCGTCTTAATAGTATCTTAAAGGGTATTGTAATCTAGTTTAGAAAAACATTTATATTATTTATCAATTATAATAACTACTTGTTTTTTTGTATAAGGTAAAATTGCTTATTAAAATACCAAGGCATGCAAAACTAAATCCTTTAAACAATTCCAAGGGGGAAAATCCTCGAAACCTAAGCCGGCTAAATTTTATCTCCAGAATTTGAGATCTGTTAACAAAACCATATTATTTTCACGTGATCAAGATCTGGGAATTTTTACACAACTACTTTTATTTTAACACACACAGCAATATATATAGTAGTTTAATAAAATTTTTAAAAAATAGTAGAGACGATTTGTAAATCCTACAAAGCAATGAATGGATGAAAAGGGATAGTAAAACCTATAAAAAACTCGCCAAAATATAAGGAGATGTATAAAAAATCAATTGACCAAAATGGCAAAATATTTTATTTTATTGAGCTGTCACTGTTTTAGGACAGTGAAATAGGGTTAAGATTGCTTTACAGGATACTAACCATTTACAATAGCAAAAAATTTCAACTTAATAATGCAATCAAAAGTAAAGAAGAAATTTAAATAGAAAATTGAAGTTAAGCCTATATATAATAATAATAATAATAATATAATAGAACGTGAAGACTATAGTACTATTTCAAACAAATAAACTGAATTGCCTTTTTGATTACATATTTAGGAAAGTTGCGTTTTTCTTATCTGAGTTCGGAATTTTCATCCATTATTTTCAATAGTATTTTGCACAACATTATAAAAAGAAAGGGGTAAAATTGGCTAGTAATAAAACTAGTCAAATACGTCTTTTATGTAAAATAAGAGGTAAATATAATACTGCAGCATCCATATTTTTCAGTTTAAAATATCTGCACCTTTTATTTTTATTGTTCATGTCATTTCAGTCTCTCTAGTACAGATTATTAAGAAATATATGTATATGTAAATTTACACATAAATAAAAATTTTGGAAAAAACAGTTATATATATACATATATTCGATTAGTTCAAATCATTTAAAAGTTTATACCAAGTAACATAATGGTTTCGAAATCAAATCAAGTAGAACTAAAAATTTTAAATATAAAACTGATCCAGGAAAATAAACTAAATATATATATATATACTTACTGATATCAAATACATTATTGATGTTAAGAAACTTTATTGAATAAATATTGAAAGATGTATGTGTGCTTGTTTTTCAGATAAAGAAAGTTAGAAAGCGGAATGTGCTTTAATCAGAAAACAGTTGAATTAATTTTAAAAAAACGAAATGATTGATTGTGGAATTTAATGGTGCAAGAACCATTAAAATGAAATGAAAAAAAATTATTTCACTTTTCGGGGGGGGGGGACAGTATTCATCTTTAAGATATGCAGATGCTTTCTGAATAAATATTCTACAATAGAAATGGAATACAAGATTGATGAGACCCCCAAAGTTTTCCTATCAATCATCTGCACTTGAGATAACTTGTTTATTCCGTAAGAACCAAGACAAATGAATAGATTGAAAAACAAATAATATCCAAAAACCATATATTATCTTCAAATTTTTATAATAGCAAACAATGTTACTGGATAAAGTTTGAAGACCTTGAAAACAGAGGGAAAAGATTTAGGATCTATTTATAGCTGCTTATAATAAGTTCGTAATCTCAGTTTTTCTATTATATAATTTTGTAATTGAAATAATTTATACACAATAAGAAATGCATTAAGGTATCCGACTACCCTAAAATCAAGAATTTTTCCAAAAATTGACAAATTTTTTTAATGATTTTATTTTATATGCCCTCTTATTAGCTTTATAAAAATACAAAGTTTATTATTTTCTATTCACTAGAACAAAAACTACAAGTGTTTTAGTAAAAGCAGATGCCCCAAATTTAAGCACTTTAAAATACGTTTTACTCGAAATTTGTTTTTTTTTAAGAAAATGTTCAAACGGGGACAGCGATTTCTCAAAAAGTTTTGAAAATAATGAACTGAAATTTTGCATGGTCTGTATAATAGTAGAAATGTTTTAATGTACAGATTTATCAATTGTTTTAAAACAAAATTTACAGCCCCTTATGTGAATATAATGACTGTTTTTTTAAGCAATTTCATATAATAACTGAGATAAATGGCTCTAGTTTTTGTAAAAGTTAAAATATTTCCCTATCCTGAAGATCATTTCAAAAATGAATTGTTTTGTAACATATCAAAATTGAAAAAATTTTCACAAACTTCTGGTCCCATTTAGGTATTTTTTTTTTCTTTTTTGTAAATTTTGACCAATTTTTTCACATTTCAGTAATTAGTAATAATAATATTTTTCCCCAGTAATTCGTCTTCTTAATTTTAGCATATATTTCTTAAAAAACCACTGATAAAATCTAAAAACCACAAAAAAAAATTCTAATATTTCCATTTTTTTTAAAAAAGTTTTCGCAAGTAGTCGGATACATTAAGCGTGATAAATAAAGATGTGTTACTATATTTTTTCCCTCTCTAATATAACTAAGAATAAAATATTAATATTGGTTAAAATGGGCTTCGTAAATATTGATTTTTTCCCTAAAAATAGCTTTATCGCAATTGACAGTTAAGCAGTAATGGAAATGTATTCATATTTGGTTCAGATATATAATGTAGAGTATTTATTTTATGTTATGAATGGGTATTTAAGTAACTAATTCTACTTAAATCTCATAGGTCATGAATTCTTGTTACTTCTAAAATGTCAAAATAAAGCCCATATTAACTAATATTATTTCGCAGCTATATTGTTATTGATAAAACATTTTCTTTATTTAAACCATATGATGACATTAAGAAGCATTTAATTAATTATATATATAACTTTCAATACGTTACATTTAAATAGTATATGAAACCTCGTTTTTACACATCTAAATAATATATACAAAATCCCAATAAATGAATGTGAATGTTGCGAAACTATCCAGAAACGAATTCTCAATTGACTCTGAAGGGTAATAGTTCCAATCAATACACCCTAAAAGTTATAACATTAAATTTGCTTGCACGTGACTAAGAAAAAAAGTTAAAAAAACGTGTTGCCTAAACTAATTTTTTGCTGAAATTAATGGATCCGTACATAAGCCGACTTTCTCCTCATGTTGACTGAGGTGGAAGTCACGCTCATTAACTAGATACTCGGAGGAATCCGAACGCAGTTGGGGTTGACAAATGGTTAAACAGGATTCGAAAGGAAAACAAACTATTTACAATATTTCACTTTTATTAATCTAAAGTTGAACTGATTACGCGATAAGTAAACAAGGCAATAAATTAGTAACAGATAATGGGTACTTATCTTTAATGAGAGGCAAACTCAGAACCTCACCCACGAAAAATCTTCCAATAACTAAATGACTGTAGTTCCGTACAATCATTCTGGAACAAGCGATTACAACTCAGACAGAACTAGTATAGCAATATTGTCCGAATAATTTCTGTTTACTATCTCACTGACTACTTATACGCTATTTTGTGGTGATGTTCATTTGTAGCATGCGTTGTTGTGTCTCAAAGTGCCAATTCAGTTGGATGGAAAAAACCTGAGCTGAAAGAATAAACGTCGTGGAAACCCAATATTTCATATTATAATTTTTAAGTTCCAAAAATTCTTGACTTATACACGGAAATATACAATATATATATATATATTAATTACTTTTTTAATTATTTTTCATCATTTAATACATTGAATTTTGTAACACCTGCTTCAGAGAAATTCAATACTCTTTCAAACAAATACTAGTATTATTTTTAACTCTTGTGGGAATAGAAGTATTTTGTAAGAACTTGAAAGAGATGCGTCTAGCGTCTTTCACCTGAGATTGGAGTTTTTCCCAAGAGAATAGCTCTTGCAAAATAAATAATTATATGTTTCTTCTCCAACTATCCTATAGCCCAGGACACTGGCTACGAGTCACGTGGAAATTTAATGGAAATTGTCTTCGGAAATTAAGCTCCAAGGTACGTTCCTTATGAGCTTTAGGTTTTCTGATATATTTGTTACTAAATGGCAAAGATACTTTAAAGAACTAGGAACAAAATAGTACAATGACGCTTTTTTTTACATTATTTTTCCGTAAAAGTGATTGGTGCAATAAATTTTGGTAGGTTTCATTTCCACCTGAAACCTGCAATTGTAATTTTTACAGTAGATTTCATAATAGTGAAATTGTTTGGGGTTGATTTTGATAAAAATTGTAGGATTATTTATCAACGTGTATTTTTTACAAGCTATTGGTGAACACTGACAATTAGCTAACGGACTATCAGAGAAACTGGCTATTGGTGAACTGTATGAGGGGCGTGGTCTACTCTCAGCCCCGCCTAGAAGTGTGGGAGGAAGGGAAGGATGACTAGCCATATTCAACCAAACTATTTATTAAACACACAAAATATCAACAGACAGAGTTCTATATATTCAAACTATAAGAGATATTCCTAATAAGAGCAATAGGAGATTAAACCACGAGAGACTCGAATTATGAGAAAACTTCTTGTATATATTGATCCTCCATTTTTGGGATCAATCTACTATTCTAAATATCTAAGTAATAATTTAACTATGGTGACCATTCGTCATTTTAATATCTTCAACTATCTAATCTCTGAAACGCGCTGTCAAATATACTAATACATGATCAATAGCAATCTCTCCTAGTAGTCAGATTCTCTATATCTCCATCTCCGTATAACTCCTTCTCTTCCTCTCAATAGCTAGAAAACCTAGACTATATATAACCGATCTAATCTGCATTTTTCTAGTTCAAAAGGGTTGGTTGTGATTAATTTCAAATTGTTAGACTAAAGATTTCCTAAGAGGATTAGAGGATAAACGCGGATAGATCCGTCACAACTGGCTATTGGCGAACTAGCTATTGGCACACAAACGAATTTCGTAATTTCTGATCACGATGAAGATGGCACTTGCGAGCTGGAACCCCAATCCTAAAACTTCCATACCACATAAGAACTTAACGCTTTGACAGATTTAATGTGCATCATCAGCTTTATTTGATGGTGGGTCTCTAGTTGAGTCAGAGTTAGAGCAATGTTCCACTGCAAGACCGCTAGCGTTGAACTCGGACCATGACCATTTGATTATCTTGATTACCTTATCGTAGCCTTGATTTTAATAAGGAAGTAAATGCAGATGAAAGTTATTTCGTCTGATAAGTAAGAAGAAAATATAGACAGTTTTATTGTATGAATTGAAGAGAACACATTTACTCTTTGATCTAATAATGCACTTCTCACCATTAAAACTGTTACATCATCAGGTAAGAATGCTTTGACGAACGTCAAAATCAAATGATTAGAAGAAGGTGAGATATGCAAATGATTAGTATTTCAGCGCATTTAGACGATGTAAAATAGATACTTCTTTCACTGCATAAAAAAAGTTGTGGGGGTGGATTTCTCATTCAGAAAGTGCTTTGTAAGGTCAGAGTTTTCTCGGAATATTATGCTATGCCTCGAATTAGTAGAAGAAATGCTTACCAGCAAGTGTAGAAATTCGATCGTTGCTACTGAGAGTGTGAAGCATCTTTCTGGGATGTCGAACTTTGCAGTCGTATAAATCCAGCCATGCGCATATGGAATCAATGAGTTGATGAAAGTCATACTGAACGGCATACAGCATCTCCATGCTTTTCCCTTTTCTAAAGCTCGAAAGGACAAACTTATTGTGAGTCCAGCTCTACAAAACCGTACAACCCCATAATGGACCATTAGTTAGGAAGCGGGCATGTTTGCAGTTTACTCAGGATTCGCTAGCACGTAGTCAGTGCGATGATGTGTGTGTCTGCAGCAGTGTGGACTGTTAGCACGGTGACCATTACTTTGACTTCCCTTGACAATGCAGTATCGAGAAAGAAGGCGACTCTGATGCGTCGAACAACAAAGCTGGATACTGCCCAATGTCTTTTCAGACGATTCCTGCATGCAGTATTCTGATGGCCATATACATATCTGGAGACTCCGAAGATACTGCACTTGACCTGCTTGCATTCAATGTCGGCAAAGTGTCCTTGCATGTGGTGTGATAGTTTAGGCAGCAATTGGGTACACAACACTTACTTCTCTAGCTCGGATTGACGGTAATTTGAAAGAATTTGAAAGCAGATGTGTACATTTCTGACATCTTATGCGCAGTAATTGTATCCTATCATTGAGGCCTTCCAAACGCTCTCTACCAATAAGATAATACAGGACCAGACGTTGTAAATCTTGTTCTGACCTTCCTTGATACACAGGGTATCCGATTGTTACCCTTCCTTGCATGGTCTCCAGATCTGACAACCATTGCAAACATCTGGTCATGAGTTGATGGGAGATTGGCCCGCCATCTCTCTCAAGCTCATTCCGTTGATAAAGCGTGGCATAGATTTGAAGCATCAGGGAATGAGCTACCCATTTCTGCTAGCTACCTATTCTTAAGCTAACCATTTTGTACCATTCAAGCCCAGTTTGACTCCATGCTTACCAGGGAAGTTTTACTCGTGGCAGCTGTTCCTACTAATTTTGCACCCGCGTAAACCCTGAAACTGATTGCAATTTTAATAATTTTTTCTTCTTACTACATTGTTTTGGAATTCGCTTTCCTTCATGGTGTTGCAATTTTAATGGCCAGCAGAGTATATTCTACTAGTAGTTACCTGAGCGGTTCAATGGGCAGTATAGTTACGTTCAATGGGTAGTATAATTACATACTAAAACGGTAATTTTTATCAAAAACGTCTTTGTATCTCCTTTTGGGAGATAAGATATGTCTAGTATACACAAGAGAAATATGCTTATCAATTTTCAAATCTGTCTGTTACATAATTCATAAACAGAAAATCTTTTTATTTGTGACTCTCCCGTAAGCCCATCTACCCTTTTTGTTAGTCAATTTCCATAAAACCCGTTCTTAGAGGACTTCCTCTCAACAAAAAAAAAATGTGTGTCAAATTGCAAGTCTGTTGGTCTGATAATTACGGAGATTTCGTGATGAGGGAACGAGTCACTTTTTTCCTATAGAGAGAGGCGGAAAAAATGAAACAAAAAATTATCAATACTTATTTAATGTGATGGATAGCAGGAAGTAAATTTTGTCAAAAGATATTCTAAAATTGAATTTAAAAGCAATGAAGGAAAATGTTCGTTCTTATATTTATCAAAAAAATAAACCAGTATAACTCTATTTTAACACCTTTTTATAAGCTTCACTTGTATGTAACGGAATCTTTCAACTCAATTTTTACCCATTTTAAAAGGTCCGATTAATTCGAAATTTCGCTCACTTGTCCAGGACCGATGGCAATACAATAGTTTAATAATTTTGTCCCATTGTCCTGATCAAGGTTATCAGGAATAACGATTTCCCATTTTCAAATCTCATCTCTTATCTGGCGACTAATTTCATATTCCATTTCTAGATTTGGCGGCTAATTCTAGATTTGGCGATTGAATGAATAAGTTGCAAATTAGTTCGATTAATTATAAAAAGATGTTTTTTAGTTTTTTAAAACTATAATTTATGTAAACTATTGCTGAAATAGCATGTCCTTCAAAGGACATTTATTCACAGTTATTTTCTACGTAAATTTCGATTCAAATTATAAAATTAGCCCTGTGTTTGTTTTTTACATTTTTTTAATAACCTATTGTTCATATACACACTATAATAAAGAAAAATTACTGATTGATTATGTTTGTACAGCTCTAATGGAACTCCGCTATTTGTTTAACATAATGCACATCTATAATTAGAAACCCCTCATAAGTAAAATTCATTTATCCCATTAGCGGAGACGAAATAACAAAACATTTACTTAATAGTTTACTCTTTTTGAGAATGGTGATAACTCATTAGAGAGCATCAGAAAAGATAATAATAATCTATCATATTTTCTAACTGGAAAAACAAAACCAAAGGGAATAAGCATTAATGAAATGAAAATTAGTACAGTGAAAATCGTTTAACACGTAACTGAGAGGACTGAAATAATTTTCGTGTTAAAGAATGTTAAGTTTATTAGAGTAATTTTATTTACATAGATGTGTATATATGCATGTATTTAATAAAAACCAATGAAACAAAAACATTCACAAGCACTTGATCACATTTAATACAAAATGCTCGAGTTATTTTCGAAAAACAAAACATTTATTGAGTTTTGGGAAAATAGTCTGATATTTTCTTTTCATTGTTCTTTTTAGCATCAAATTATCAACAAATTGTTCAATGTCGTCCATTTTGTTATTCATTTCACCACTGGAGAATGTGTGTCTGAATAACTGCGCATACTTTTCCTGATGTTCCCCATTTCGGATGACGTGGGAACAGAACCTGCATTATTCATTTCATTTTCTTCATCATAATCTACTTCAGTGATATTTTTTGAACTCTGAACAAACCCCCAAAATATCTTTGTTTGCCAAAATTAGGGGGATTTACATACATTATCATTATCTACTGCAACGAATTCTTCCAATGATACAGTATAGTAGACTAATAGTACGAAACCCTTTCTCAAACATTTCATTAAATGCCTGGTGTTTTCCGTATTTTGTTCACTCCCAGAAGGAAAACTTTTTCTTGTAAAGCGATCTTTGTCTCATGTTAAGAGAAAAAATGCATGAAAGTACATAATAGTTTGTCGAGACCGTCATATTACATCGTGTTAAACGTTTTCCACTGTATCTATTAATATCAATTTCAAGTCATTATCATAAATATTTTAACCAGAAGATGAGCGCATATTGACATATAAGAACACTAATACATTCTAACTTTCCTTCTAAATCATTTTAGAACGTTTCTTCTTCAATAATGTTATCAAACGAGAACCAAAAGTAGAAGAATTCCTAGCTTGCAATTAATTTCATATCAATAATCCCTCCTATCCCCACATTTAATAAATTTCTCGCTTTTCAAGTTGCCAAGCTCCTTTCTGATTGGAACTTTTATAATTACCTCGCTCGTGTAGTATAGTTCTGGATATTTAATTCCGGCCGAGAGTTCCAGTTTCAAACATGCGAAGAAGTTCCAAAACTATTAACTAATATATAACTCAATTAAATGCTCTGAGAGATATAAAAATTTTAGTGTTAATGTGTGTGTGTGTTTCAGAATATTAGATATATTGAATTAAATACTTTTTTATTAACTGCTTAGCTGAAATTGGTTGGTTATTTATATTAAGATAATGTTCGAATAAATGGTTTCGAAATAAAACAGTTAAGAAATTTTTTTCGACCAGAAATGGGATATATAAGAAAAATGAATAATGTATAATGTGAAGTATAATGTATTTCTAATACTTGCCTAGAACAACGATACTTAACCTGCGAACCACCGAGCCTTTTTAAGCGGCTCGGTCATGACCCATTTCTCTGAGAAATTCTTTTACTTAGGACAATGTATTAAAAAATTGGTGGGAAAATCTTCGACAAGAAATCAAACATATCAATTTTGCTTTTTTTCTGTCGATGTGGTGTGGCTGCGAATTGATATTCTTTTTCTATTTGTAGAGGTTACGGTCAGTGACAACAGACAACAGTGGAGTAGCGACAATTTTATGGATGGAACTAATTTTGAACAATCTTTCATACCTTACAAGCGAAAAATTTTCGAACGATTTGGAGGTTGACTGTTTTGTAGTGAAAATCAAACATGGATCAGTACCTGTTTGATTTGTCACGAAAGTGCTGACTATAAAAAATTCCAATAAACGTGAATCATTTAATGACACTTTTCCTCTTGAATATTCCTTACAACAGAAACAAAGTGTTTTGTCAGTGGTAATATCACAGTAGTAACAAAGATATCATAAGGAGTTATCCAAAGATATTATTGGTAATCACATGAAACCGTTTACTGTGCAAAAAAATGAAAGAGTATTTTTAAATTCTTTTAATTTACTGTCCGTGACAAAAATAGAAAATATATAAAAAAATAATAATTAAAAATGCAAAACAGGAATTATGATATTTTGATCAATTTTCCATGTTTTAAATTTCCAATGTTATCTTGGTCTTAAAGCATTTCTCCTTCCCCCCGTTTAACCTCATGTAGCGGCCCACGTGAAATAGCTATCATATGTATGCAGCCCAGCAAGAAAAAAAGGATGACTACCCTTGTTCTAGAAACCATAGAAAATAGGTATTATTCAATTCGAATTTTATTTTTTTTATAACCAGGATAGTGTTACTTTGAAATTTACAGACTTTGAATGAGGAAATCTATGAATTCCTGTTTTTCATATTCATTAAAAAAAAGACAAACATATATGTAGATAAAGGGACATATATTTACGCTACAAAAGTGAATTAATTTTTCTGCAAAAGATATTAATATAAGTATATTTTCGAAATTCACATTATATGATGCAAATTACTTTCACGAATCATCCGTCGAACATTATCTACCATTAAGTTCTGATTATCTTGGAACAGAGCGTTCGAAATACAGCGTTATATAGATTTAAGAGCACTAACCTTGCTCTCCGAGTATACTCTCTTGTTACAATAATACCTCGATTTACGCGAAGTCGGAGTTACGCGAATTTCAAATCTCGTCGATTCATCACCCCCCCCCCCCATCACTAAAACTTAAGCAAAATCAATTCCAGAGTCTGATGAAATGGGAAATGTGATCGAAGAAATTGTCGATTTTCCCCGACAAGGAAATTTAGTAGTGTATAGTGATGACGTTCAAGAACTGCCGGATCCCCAATATCAGGAGCTGACAATTGACAAGCTCATAGAAAAGTATGAGCAGGATGTTGAAGAACTTCAGTCCTCAGACCCTGTTCAATCAGAAAATCGAATAACGGTTGTGGGTGTTTGATAGAAGGCCTCAGTTTAATTAAAAAAGGGTTGCAAATTTCAGAAAATACATACTCCAACGCGAAGAGCGTATTTGTTTTCAAGAAATCAAGAAATAAAAAAATTATTAGCTTGCTAAAAGGAACTTTTAAGGGAGAAAAAAATCTGTTAGCCGGCAGACTACTTGTTAGATTTTAAGAAATCTTCTACATCAAAATAACTTTCGTTTGCTCTCTTGTATTTGTGTTATTGCAGATTATATGAATTTTTTTTCTAAATAATTATTTTCCTTCGTCTCCGGCTCCAACTAAAAATAATCAATATGTATTTATATTGGAAATCCTACCCCGACTTACGCAAATTCGATTACATGGTTATCACTCAGTCTCACCTATCACCTAAGTTCGGCAAATTGCTGCATTCTTATTCATCTAGGTAAGTATCAAGAGAAAGAATCTTTAACAATCTACCGCAAACCCCTTCGCAGTAGTCCTTCACCAGTGTTAATTAGATCAGTATATCTTTTGAATTTGTGATTGTTAAAGAAGCCCTTAATTACTAATACTATGTTCCGTGCAGCTATTTCATTCTTCTCTTACTGAGCTTCTGAGAAAACACTTTGTACACTAGGAGTTTCTTACAAGGGGTAATCAGAAAAAAAAGGTTTCAAGCCGCAGCATTTGAAATCTACACATTGTGGAGAAATTTTGTTTCCCCAGCGTGGAGACAAATGACACTACTTGTCATATAGATAGATAGGAAGGTAGGTAGGTAGTGAAAGTTCCCCAGACGGCTCAGGGCGATTGAAATGGCAAGAAGTTTAGGAAATTGGTCTTCTTTGGAAGTACAAGCCGTGATTCGATTTTTATGGGCAAAGAATGTGTTCGCCTCTGACATTCACAGTAAAATCACGAAAGTGTATGGTGAAGAAGCAATGAACAGACAACATGTAGCGAAAGGTTGTCACTCTTTTCAATCACGCAGACAGGATTTTAAAGATCGCAATATGGCAGGGAGCGGCCGGCCAAATCAACAGAAATCGACAGAAATCAACACGGCATGAATTGAAGAAATGATGCAAAAGGACGATGGGTGAAATCTCATCAGAGTTGGGACTGAGCTATGGTAGCGTGCAACATATCGTTTCTGATGTTCTGCGATATTCCAAGACGGTTCTGTGAAAACATCCGCGGAGACCTGGCTCAGTGAACAGGGACCTGATTTCTACCAAGACTCGTTAAGCAAGTTGGTTCTGCGTTGTGATAAATGCCTAAATCGATTTGGTGATTACGTCAAAATGTGATAGGCACGTATGCCTCTTAATTCCCTTCTAAATTTTCTGTCTATTTTACTTGTAATCTTTTCTTCTGATTACCCCTCGTAATTTATAAGCTGAGGAAGACACCAGCTTTAAGTTTTGCCTCAGGCAGCTTAGGACAGAAATTTTGTAAACACTTGAGTGATGCAGAATTCTTGCCTAAGTGTCAGACAAATTATTTGATTAAACTTAATTTAATATGGAGTTGAAAGCATTGGGACCTTTTGAAGAAACTGGATCCTCTGTGACCATTTCCTTGTTTTTGGTGTAGACGACTTTGGTGTACCTGATATCTCAGAGGCATAGGTGACAAAGAAACTTCAGGAAACCATCTTGGAGACACATTGGAAGTTATATCACTTTGAGGTTTCCAAGGGTTTCCCATATATGCTCACCAAAGCAGCTATCATACCTGATATGTTGTGATCCATCTACTAAAACTATGCCAAATGAATTCAGTGGTATTTCAAACTATGCCGAATGAACGTAATTAAAATTAAAAATACGCCACACAAAACTAATTGAAAGCAAAATTTCTCAAATATACCCTCTATCTGAGATATATTTTTCTTCAAATATATATTTACAAATTATGCACTAAAATGAAAGTGCACAGTTACTATAATTTTATAATTTATCTACTAATAAAAAAATGTAATTCATTAAGTCTTATTGAATATTAATTTAAGTACAATTTATTCTCCCCGTGGATTTAAATTTAACAAAGGTTTAACGGAAAATTTGGTACTTAAAAATTTTAAGTTAAATTTTTTTCTTTCTTTTTTTTTAAACAAATGTTTAAAAGATGAATGTCTGGTGAAGGGGAAATTCTGTTCCGTTATTTTAATGATTGAAAAAAAACTCACAAAAAAATATTCATAACATTGGAATTTGGGTTTAAATTTTTTAATTTCATATTTAACATTTTAATAGAAAAATAACTTTTTAATAATACGTTAAATTTCCATTACAACTTTCTTTAATCTTTTTTTCTATTATTTTACCGTGTTTAAAACATACTTCATTAACTTCTTTCCTGCTTTTAAATCTAGAAGCACGCTATATTCATCACGCACAGGACAAAAGAATTGAATTAGGAAACTCTTGTCGGAACTTCTGAATTTTTAAAAGCAACTTACTTATATTCACCCTTTTTTTTCTGTAACTATTTTCTATTATATATATCACGCAATGTGCATTATGCGTATATTGACTAAACATTTTTAAAATTTTAACAAATTTACGAGATTGAATAAGTTTTGATTGTGTTACAAAGTCTGTACCTAAAATAATTTATAAATTGTTTTATTAGTGATATTTTAGTACAATTATAAAAAATTATGTTATTAATTTTCTGTGACAAATGATTTATTTGAAATTGAATTACTTACATTTCGCTACATTTTATTTAATAATGTTAACAAAATATTAATATAAAATCCAATAATAATTTAGTGAAAAAGTATAACACAAGCTCAATTTAATGAAAAACACGTTTAAATTAATTATAACAAAAATTTCATTATATTTCTTTTCAACATAACCTTGTAATTTATCCCGGTTGAAAAAAATAAATTGATCTTCAACATAAAATTGTAAGAAATTTATGCATAACAGAGAAATAAATTTTGTATAAATACAATTGGCTAAATTCATGTGACGTCATAGTCACGTGATAATGATAACCACGTGTTTCTTGCCAATCATTTCAAAAACTCATGTGACGTCATTGTCACGATAAATGCAATCATGTGTGTCCAGCTAATCAGTTCATACGCTTTGTTGTTGCCAACTTTTGCTCTTTCCAGAAACTTTTTCATAAAAAGTACATACATGTCCCATTATTTAAATGTACATACATAAAAATAAGATTTCTCTTTAAATTTTAAAATCTTTTTCATTAAATTTTTCTTATAACACTTGAACAACTTTATCCAATTATGAAAATCGAAATTTTACCCAAGTTTTACGAGTAAAGTAAGAAATTACAGGTTGTTTAATGTTAGTTTTGGATTCAATGGAGATCACGTGTTTGTCTTTATCATGTGACCTTCATGAACTTAGCCCACTAAGTAGGTGTAAGATGAACCGAAGTTCATACAAGTGTTTGGGGATGAAAAAGGACCCTGAGGCATTGTGAGACTCACCAACTTTTATTTAATCAAATCACAATATCTCAACCGTAAAGATGTAATAGAAGCGAAATAAATCTCGATCCTAACTAAATAAAAAATAAAGATTCACTTAATTCTTAAAAGAGGGCTTTGAGTCAAAATCATGGAGTATCCAGGTCGTGATGCATCGAATATTACCGACATTTAAATGAATACAAGGTATGGCAATTAAATTCCCGGACTCCGCATGTCCTAGCCGTTAGGTTTGGTATGAAGGAGTGAGGGGAATAGAAATTTGACCTTGATCCTTCCGGTGCAGGTGGCACGTTATTCCATCCCTCTATCTAGTTCAGTTTGTATTTCTTTCACGTTTGAGTAAACCGTTGTTGTGTCGAAGTGTCGCGATCATGATAAACTTAAAAATCAAACTGCGTATAAATTTTAAATTCCTTGCATAATTTTGAAAAAAAAACCTTCAACTGAATGTTTTAAATTGTTAAAAGAGGTGCTTGGAAATGCTTGTACGTCACATACTCAAATTTTTGAATGGCACAAACCATTTTCGGAAGATCGGGAGGTTGTTGAAGATGATGAACGTTCTTTTCGATCTGTGACTTCAAGAACCGGCTATGTTTATCGTTTTTATTCGAAATTAATGGCATCATCAAGATTAAATGAGACCCTCAAGGCCAGTGATAAAACAGCAGTACTACATTGATGTCTTGCGAAATCTTAAAAAAGAGAGATTATGAAAAGGCTCGATCTGCAGAGAAATAGCACGAGGGCTTTACGTCACCCCGTTGCATATTCGCTATCTGTGAAAAAGTTCTTGGCGTACAAACGCATTGCTGTGATGGAGAATCCACCGTACTTCCCAGATCTAGTACCATATTACTTCTACCTGTTTCTTAAAGTGAAAAATGCACTGATAGAAACACATTATTAATCTGTAGAAGAGGTGAAGGCAAAAAAGGCAGACTAATTGAAGATGGTGACACATAGTGTGCCGCAGCACTGCTTTGAAAGGTGGGAAACTCGTATGCAGCTATGAATTGATAGGTAAAGGAAGTATGTTGAAAGGGATTAAATTGGAGTTGGATATTGATTTCAATAAAGCTAATTTTTAAAAGTAGTCGGTTATATTTAATTGTCACACTACGTACAAATCGGTACCCGAGTTTACTTGCAACTCTTTGATTCTGACCAAACTATATAATCACGAATTCACTATTCAACCTTTCATTTTCAACTTTTTTACTTCAGATCTCTTTAAATAGTTTTACTGAACGTATCACGGCTGATTCCCAAAGTGAGTTTCTCAAATCAACAATGTAAAAGACCTGATTTCTCGCGAAAGTGTAGAAACCTAACATAAAGAGACTTTTTTAATACTGGAACTGAAAATTTCTATACTATTGTTTTAAAATCTGCGGTAGACTGGATAAAATATTCCAAGGTTCATAGCCTGCCCATCGATGTCTTTAAATATCTGAAATCATTTAGCATAAATTTTGACATATTTGTCTTAATTTTTTTTTAAAAAATAATAAAAAGTTTGAAACAACTTGACTCCTATTTGACTAATTTTTCAATCATCGGTAGATATTTTAAGGATGTAAACCTTTAGAAATTCAAAAAGTAATACCTAGTCAATATCAAGCTTTCACTCCTGGGTTACTTTCGGGGTTTCGGGTTTCCTTAAGCCTGGAAACCATATTCTTGGATCTTCTAAGATTTTCTCTTTAAGTAGAGAAAATGTCTTCATCTAAAGCATTGATTCCTAAACTAGTCTATATCGACCCCCAGGGGTCTACGATGACTTGCTATGGGTCCATGTCAGCGGAAAAATAATTTGGGGATTTATGAAATGTAAATGGGGGTCTACAAAAGTGGATCTCATTAAACCAGTGATATTAATTTTAAATTTAATGAAATGGAAACCAGATTTTTTTTATATTTAACAGTTTTTCTTACTAAATTTAATGAGGTTAATTTGCACAGCTCTAAGGTAACAATATAAATTTTTATAAAAACAAGGACCATCATTTCGGCGTTTCTTTCCAAAATTAAGATTAAGTAGTATAATGTTAGACGTCATGAATTTTTCCAGTTTCTCAATTGGCCACAGGCTATCTGCCAGGAAAATGACGTTTTAACCAACGAATGCCCCTCATTCAGATTTTTAAACCAAATTTGAGAATACTCTGATTATGTATGGTAATTACTAAAATCTGCAATGAATTCATATGGTCACATTGAAAAAAAAATGTTGTATTACAAGAGGAACTGATCGGAAGAGGAAGTGACGATCTTAAAGTGCAGTTTCGAAACGGATGTCAGCAATTTTAGCTTTAAAATGACATTCCTGTTATTTATCCCGAATTATGGAGTATTGTAAGAATTTTTTAACTGATATTCCTAGTAAATGAAGTTTTATTGCGGTTGACAATCTCAACAAAAAAAATTGACTGGTCACTGTTAACCGAGGAGATTTAGTGTTAAACCTGACAAATTGATGACAAAATTTTTAAATTAAAGCACCACACAGATTCATTCTTCCCATTATAAGCATTTGCTTGTTGATCAGTTATTTTATTATTAATGAAATTTTAATTTAATTACAGGTAAGCCTCCTACAACGCGTTAGATACGTTCCTCAAAAAGGCCGCGTTATAAGAAATCGCGTTGTAGGAGTTAATATCTACACGTCACAAGTGACGTGTAGATATTAACAGAAAAAAGTTATGGGGAAAAATATTCAATATCTGAAACGCGTTGCACAAGTACCGCGTTGTAGGAGGCTTACCTGTAACATGAGTTTCTTAAGTATTAAGCACTATACTTCACTTCAATTAGAAATTTAAATCTTTTACAGTAAGTAGCTCTATACCAGCAGTCAAAAAGCTAAATTTAAGGATATGTTTGCAAAAATACAATTTTTAGATAAGCAGTGGTCTACCTCCAAACCGAAAAATACCACAAGGGGTTCATAATACAAAAAGTTTGGGAACCTCGGATCTAGAGCCTTCCGAAATTTTTCCAGGTTTATCTATACTCGTCGCCAAGTGTGCCAACCAAATTTGTCACTAAGGTTACCGCAAATATGTTAACATTTTTAAAAGAGTTTTTCTTTCTTGACTACTGTATTTCCGGTCACTATACCTTTTTGGAAGGTTCGATAAAAATATCCGAGTTTCCTTAGAAGTAGTCTCGTGTATTATTAAAAACAATAATCACTGAATAAATTATTAATTAATAGTTTAAGACATTGGTAGTTTAAGAAATTTAATTTTACGTGCAGGTTTTTAATATATTCATAAAGCAAACATCACACAACTTTTTTTATTGTGCAAAACACAAAAACAAAATCTTTCAATACTTAAAACCCCCGGATTACTAAAACTAGCAAAATAAGTCCTATTTAAAAAATATTAAAACGGGTAAAAAATATGGTAATTTAATTTTTTATAAATAATTCAATAGAACATAGAAGAATTTTAAAAAGTAATGGATGAACCCGTATAATGAACAGGAAATTATTCGACTTCCATTTTTTTTCATTCATTATGATTTCCAAGTCCTGAATAGCAGCAAAATGTGTTTTAACTGAAAGAATTACTCGAAATTTAGAATAAAAAAATCAAATAGAAAGATGTTTTTGAATTAAATTCCAATAAGAATTTTTTTTAAAGTAGAAGATAATAACCTTTACATTACACCATAGAAAAGTATATCAATCCCTTTGATCGTGAAGAGTCCAATGAAAGGTTTTTGAAATTGGGTTTTTTAACTCTTTAATCCCTTACTTAAAAATACATATTTTTTAATCCTTAATATAAACAGACGTTAGATGCATTTTCACTGAAAAAACTCGAAACAATTGGATTTTTTTAGAAAGCAATTTCATGTATTTCTCGATTCATACATTGAAAAAAATGTATGTCTTTACATCCAAAGTGCTTTTAAGTAAGTCATTTTTTTTTAAAAAAATTATAAGATGTAAAAAAACGATGAATTACACTTTAAAAATTTTAGTTCCTATAATCACGCTTATATTCTTAGATATAATGTTTTTTGCAACATGAAAAACAAAATAAAAGAGAGCTTAGTTTTAGTGTACGTTTTTTCATAAAACGCGACATTCAATACTATTTTTTTTAAATATTCCATTCAGTTATTTGTACCATTTATAGAGACTCATAAGCTTGTAAAGTAAAAATTATCTATATAAAAGATGTTACTTTAAAAATAAGTTTAATAAGCAGCTTTCACATGTATTTTTATGTAAATGAATATTTCTTTTAATTTGGTTAATTGCTCCGTTCTTATGATATATTTTATTCATGTATTTAATAATCGTTTTAGACAGTACGCTTACTTATAGAGATAAAGCAAAGAATAGTTTAGCGCGTGAAGATTAATTTTTAAATTACCATTTTTATATTACAATAGAAATAATAATATAAAAATTATGCTTAGTATTTCACAAACAGCTTGTTATTTTTACTTGCCAAAATATGCCATTTGAAAACAAGACCAAAAGTAAGAAATACATAGGTTTTCATACAGGGTTAATTGTTCTGTTTATTAATTCATGTAATTATACTTTCAACATTATTGAGACACGCAATATGAATATATTACTATTACAGTAAATGTATTCATCTCAAAAAGCGAATACAAAATCAGTCATTTAGGTCTAATTTGAATGAGAAAAACATTAAATTGTAATATTTGTGAAAATTATATTTTCAGCCAATGACGTCATAAGAGTTCTTGAGCCCCTGGGCCTCAAACAAAAATAGACCCCACCTATGACTCTTCTAAATAGAGTGAGTAGGGGTGTAAGTTTATGGCGCACAATTTTGGCTAAAATGCATCTTCAGGGGTGGCCAACTCGCGGCACGCGTGCCAAAGTGTGGCACGGCTGGGGTTGTAAGAGGGGCACGCAAAAGCTTATTAAAAATTTGAAATGATAATAATAAATATTAATTTTTTTACTGTCTTATTGAAAGGTGGTTGTCTCAGACAAAATAAAGCATCAAAATTTATTTTAAATACACTTAATTAAATTACAATAGAAAATTATATATAATGTAGACAACACTCCTTCATTGTTGTGTGCGTTGTCTTCCAAAGGAAGTGCATTCGTAAGATTCTGGAATTTGTGGGAGCTTGTCTTAAAATATCTGGAAAATATCTATGAACAGCCTAGTCATTACTTGCTTCTGAAGAATGAAAAGAGGCTTTGATATTTAGCTTTTCTTACCAATAATGCAAGACATTCAAATAACTGAAATTTAAGATTACAAGGAAAAGATTGTTCTTTTCCAATTCTGATTCATCATATATCTTCTTTTGTGAACACATTTTTGATTTTTTGTCTCGATTTTGGAGAAAAAAATAGAGAAACTGATGCACACCTAAAACAACCTGATTTTGTTAGAATCTTCGATAACTAATCCTAACGTAGTAAAAAAATCTACAAATTGAAAAACCACATTAAGAAAGTACTGACTGTTTAATATAATTATTTAGAATTAAATTTTTCAGGTTACTCATTTTTATTTTATACCTAACCTAATTGATTGAAACTGAAAAGAGAAAATTGTAACTATATAAGTTCGTACTTTAGTATTATTATTATATTATTTTTAAATTTCCATTACTTAGACTTAAATAAAATATGAGCTGTGTTTTTGCCTAAAAATTTCATAATAAGCCTATTAATAACTTTTTTTCACCTTTTCATATTCTTTTGTTTTTTGGAAAAGTTTGAACTAGTACGCATAATTTTTTGTATCAGGTTGTGGCACTCTTTACTAAAAGATTGGCTATCCCTGATCTAAGTAAATAGTATATAGTAGAGGTTGGCAAGCTACGACACGTGTGCCACATGTGGCACACGATACAATTCTCAGTGTCACTCTGCACTACTCTACAAATTTTTGCAATTTTTGAGTGGATGGAAATTGATAAATTTGTAATGTATCTTTTCTGATAAACATCTTCAGAATTATGATCATTTACAGAATTACGAAAACATCTGAAAGATAACTCTAAAAATAAATTTATGGCTATTTTGTTAATTATTGAATGCCATTGCTGGAGAGATTTAATTGTTTCAAGAGAGAAAATTACCTCTTCATGTCTAAATAAAAAGTCTTTTCTCATATGAAAAATATTTCAAGTCCGCAAAGATATTATTTAACAACTGAATGCTCAGAATCGTGTCTAATTGAAAAACACAAATTATACCAATGATTTTGCGATATGAAAGTAGAGCGGTGCAAGCACTAGGTTCGCATAAAAACTTTTATTTATATTTTACTTAACTATATTGAAGGGAAATACCTATATTTTAAAGTTGTTTATTTCTTATTTTAATAAATATGTTTAAAAATACATAATTTATGTTCAATTTTATTTTTTTGTTGTTGAAGAAATAGTTATATTTTGTGCTGTTTATTTTTATGTTAAGAAGTATCTTTAAATAGGGTGCAAAATTAATATATAGTAAGAACTGAAAATATCTAAATTATCGACCTCTGTTCTCTAATTCTGCATGCATTGTCACGGGAATGGAATTCGCTGAAAAATGCCCCACTGTGTGGCACGCTGAATCATATTGGTAGATTGATTAGGCACGCCACATTTAAAAGGTTGCTGACCCCTGGTATGTAGCATAAGTTGTTAAATGCTCCGCAAACGATAATCCGTAACAAATAAATGTGCGTGTCTCATAATTTTACAAAACGATTGTATCAACTGTCGTCTTTCGACTAAATGGTTAATGATGGTGTATGCTTAGGCCTAGACACAAACATTACTTGTCTTGCTACTGTTGGTATTTGACATTAGTTCGAAATTTTCAGTTCTTTGGAGAATATAACCAAGAATAATATTTAACGGTTAAAATTAAGCGGATCGTGACCTTATTGAGGCCGAATCAAGGATTAAACGAGCCCCCCTCCCTTTCGAAGCCTAGGCCCTGGGCCTGGCCGCAGTAAACCTCTGCCTTAAATATTCCGAGTGACCGGCATTGTTCCTGTTCGAATAATAAGTTAAAATCTTGGCGCCACTAAAGACCTACTGTTTGAAGAACTGATGATACAGCAAACTTATTTTATTATGAAACGTAAGATGTCATCACAACAAATTGACAACCATAAGCTTTTATGAAAAAAAAAACACTTTGGAGAATGAAGAAAGTAACAAAAATCTCTCGGAATCATCTAGATTATTTTGCTCTTCTTATTATTTAAAATATTTAACTAAACATTCAAAAAAGACACCACATAAAAAATTCATTTCTTAGTGTATATTCTTTATTTTAGTACATAAGAAAATCGCGTGCAATATTGAAAGATTTCGGGGGGGAAATCTTCATTTTCCCTATATATAATGTAATTAAAATGAAAGGAAATTGCTTGAAAATAATTTTCCCCTTAAAAATGCAAACTATTTTATAGATTTAAAATCTGTCAAAATTGTTCTATGATCCGTCAAAGATCATATTTGTATTTTACATACTTTTTAGTATATTTTACTCAAAAATAAATGTTTATTGAACTGAAATTTTATCAAATTTAAACTTAAAACATTAATAAAATTAACTAGAAATAAAAATTATTCAATTAGCTTTTTAATAAATCTATTTTAACATTTATTATACCCATTCTTTTTAAGAGCTCAAGAACCCTTCGTATTATATTACATATTAATTAAGGAACGTTCAAGTCTTTATTTATTTAAGGCATTAAACACTAATTATAAAATGATTTTAAGTTCTTCCATTTTTCAATAAAAATCCATGTTCTAAAATATCAAAACAAAAAATGTTTCATAGAAAAAACACTTTTTTTTCAAAGGTTTTTTTTTATTTCTTAGTCTATTGAAAGTCATATACATGTTTATAAACTAAAACTTTTATTTTTTATTTAATTATTTATTAATTTTTACATCTTGCTATATTATCAGACTTAATTTACAAAGTTTATTTTTAAAATAAGATCCGAGTGATTGTAACAATGTACATCTCTTGCATGCTTGTACAAAAGAGTATGTGTGAATCGGCTCTAAGAATCAATCCCCTGTCCTAAATCAAACAAAATTTGAAGTTTTTGTACATGTTACAAGATCTATGCTTTTCAAAATCATGTCATGACAGAGCGTTGATTTGGTACTAGGTACATAAAAAATTGTAGAAGCTGCGATAGAAGTGTCTAAGCAAACAAATTAACCATGTAAAATATAGCTTAACATATAAGAAATTAAATTCACTTTTTTCACACATGTCTCACGTACTTTATTGGGCAGTGCTTCTCAAAGTTACAGTATTTGCGACCCAATATTTAACCTCTCATTTTCATCGCCCCCCCCATACAATAACATTGCATTGAATTCAATTATAATATACATTGAAGCTAAAGCTACAATACGAATTTAACCTCTTATGGGCCACCGGCGTGTATAAACGTTTCCCTCAGCCAAAGTGTTGATTGCCCCGGACGTATATATACGTCTTTTTGAAGTGTGATCTTTTAAGTGCAATGCAATCCATAAAATTATTCCGAAGGCTATGGAATGCAATAAAAAGATGTTGACAATACCTTAGAAGGATTTACTTATTTATTCCTTTTCTTCCCCCTCCCCTGCAGTACATCACATACCCGCGCGTTAGAAAAAGGTTAGCGTTGGGAAGCAAATCACGTAACTTTTAGCCGGTAGTTAAGGAAATAATTATCAAGATAAGTATAAATTTTTGTATATACTTTATATATAACAATCCCATGGGGTCAATGGTAATTATTAAACTTGTTCTTAACTCAGTATTGTTATATTAATTATAAAAAAAGCATTGCGTAGATTCATTCATAAATGTATTATGTCGGTGTAAATGTGTATTTTGTTTTTATTATGTCAGAATGTATTTATTTTTTGTTTATTTTCAGTAAATTAATAATTTTTTAAATAATTTTTTCGACTTTTCAATATGCTTGCACCCCCTCGTAGTGTCGTCACGCCCCCTTGGGGGGGGGGCCACAGTTTGAGAAACGCAGTTATAAGACAAACGGGCCTTTTACGGGAAAAAAGAAAATCGTACTTTGGATCACCGATTACTTTCGGAACCATGATTGGAGAACCAGAACGCATAAATGGAAGGCTTTTTTTATATTTAGCGTCAGTTGAACTAGAATAAACATGTAAAATTGTTTTAAGAATATTACTACTAGAAGAGAATAATTTAAATGAAAATTATTGGCAAAATCATTGAGAAAACATGACATATTCCCAAAACATTATCCTACTATGAAATATACTTCTATAATAATAATATTTTGCCTATATTTAGCTAGAATTTCTATATCGGGATTGAACTAATGTTTTGAAAAATTAACATTATTTTAAGAGTTACGATCATTTGAAATAGCGCGTGTTTCTTTTCTTAATTTTTTTTTTTTTTACTTTTAAGCAATGAAACATAAATAAATCCACTTTTAAGTTATACATTTCAAAAATCAATTCATTTGTAGCATTTCTAAAATTACGGTTCCTAAGCCAATCACCTTAAAGTACAAATTCAGTTCAAATATCGCTTTCAAGCTTTGCTTAGATTTCAAAGTGTTCAGTTGTCATAAAGAAGAGGGCTTACTTTCAAAATTTTACAATATCAGCAACCCAAATTTAATTTGCCTTTTGATCTAGATCATAAGCCTCCTTTTAAAACAGAGATATTCCAATTGTCAAAAGGTGCCGAATTTTCAGGATCTTAAGGGATTTATGATTCATTCGCAAACTAGTTGAAGCAAGCAGTTTATCACTCTTTTCCCTTTACCTTGATATTTAATTAGCTTCATAAAAGCTTTCCGTTTAATTTGCGGATGTACTAATATGGGAAAATGATTACAACCTTAGGATGATAAAATGATATATTCAACACAATGAAGGATGAAATATTAAAAGCTATATGTAACACCCAGGAGAACGTCTTTCTCCTACATCTATTGTTTATCGGCCCGTCTCAGTGATTTTCAGTGAAGGGCCCTATTGGTGGGGTGTAACGTCAGTGTGGATTGCTCCACTCGACGTAAGAGGGGAAGGGGGATGCAACAGTGCACATATCCAACCCTACACCAATGAATTCTCTGAAGACTAGAAATATTCCGGATGATTGAATAAGTTTTGTCATTTGATGTAATGCTCATATATTAGTTTTCATTATGAAGAGAATTTAATAAAACATATTATTTGTAAAAGAGACTCAACTGTATTTGTGACAGGTTCTATCCGCTGTTCCTCAACTAATCATCTTGGAAAAATTATTCGTTAACTTTGGTTTGAGTTTAAAGCTAATTTCCGTAAGAGGGCTTAATTTCATGCTAATGTAAATGATGTTTAAACCTTGGCAAGGGGTGTGTTAAAGTTAATCATTAATCGTTTAAAGTTAATCTTGGATCGTAAGTCGCTCGTTCTGAAGTTAGTATTTAAGCAATAGCATCCATTTGAAGAAGTATAAATACTAGAGAAGTTGATTTGGAGGAACATAGCAGTTTAAGAATGAGCTGACAAGTGATTTAGCGGATCTAGAGGTAAGTGTACTTTGAATAATTTTATAAGTTATATGAATAACTTAATTGAGAGATTGCTCCCAAGGTTATATGGAATTAATAATAAAGTGAATGTGTAAATTAATTAGTCTGCAATGAAAGTAATTATTTTTATAACAATTCCTGTTTTTTCATCGACCCAAACTACACTTGCAACCTGCTGGTTGGGACATACTGATATTTCGGATAGCTGAAAATTCTCAGTTGAGAGTACTCAAACGGAATGTTAAGCCAAACGTCCTCAAATAAAATAAATCTTTTAAATTTATGTTTGTTATCTGAACAAATGTCTACGTTTCATGGTAAAAATTCAGAGTTTAGTCTCGTGATGGCTGATAAAGATAGAGTATACCCTGAACAAGTAATATAAAAAAAATTTAAGTCAATTCCTACTTTGAATGGTTGAATAGAAAGTATTTTATAAATGATTGATGATGATATTTTATATATTATATACATAGTCATGATAGTATAAAGTCTTAGCCACAGTAGTACTATAGCAAACTCCTGGCCTTAGGAACCAGGATTGCAGGTTTGAACAAAGCTTTGCGGCCAGCTAGCCTTCACCTGTATTTGCCAATACTCTGGGCCATAGGAAAAGTAAGGAATGTCTAGAGAATTCTAACTATTATTACAAATAAATCCATAATCTATTAATAATATAAATCTATATATATAAATGAGAAAAGCGACTCAACTCCACTGACTAATCACGATATATCCGGAACTACTCAACCTACAGATTTGAAATTTGGTAGACATGTTTCTTTTATGGAGTAGAGATCAGCTAAGAACGGATTTTGTGAAATTCGAATCGCAAGGGGCGTTACGGGGGGTTAAGGGGCGTTATAAATAATTGTTTCCATTTTTAAACTACTCGATGTACAATCTTTAAATTAGGTAAACAGATTCCTTTCATAGAGTAGAGATCCCCTACAAAATGAGTTCGGTGAAAATCGACCCCCAAGTGACATTGCGGGGGCTTAGGGGGCGTTATAGATAATTATTTCCATTTTTAAACTATTAGACGCACAGTCTTTAAATTTGATAAATAGATTCCTTTCATAGAGTAGAGATCAGATACAAGATGATTTTTGGGAAAGTAACCCCCCAAGTGGCGTTGCGAGGGGAGGGGGGTTAAGGGCGTAATAGAAAAATATTTTCGTTTTTTAAACTATTTGACCAACCTGCTTGAAAATTGGTAGACATGTTTCTTTCATGGAGTAAATATCCGCTACAAAATGGGTTTGGGGAAAAATGACCTCCAAGCCGTGTTGCAGGGGGTTAAGGGGAGATATAAATAATTATTCCAATTTTTAAACTATTAGACGCACAATGTTGAAA
>BMAO01018487.1:0-15712 GCA_019973975.1 Trichonephila clavata | reverse complement strand
CAGTGAAAATGTTTGAAATTAAATTGATTGCTCTCAAAGTGGCCGAATCCCATCTGAACGCTCTGGATCAAGACCGTTCCCGTCTCTATTCTGTGGCGATCCTGGGTCTCTCGGCTATAGTGTTGGGGGGATGTTTATACAAATTATGCAGATGAAGAGAGCGTACATTCAAGAGGCATGGGCAAGAACGGAAAGAGATTCTTTGGAGGGGTGAAAGTGACTGAAACACTATGCAGATGAAGAGAGCGTACATTTAAGAGGCATGGGCAAGAACGGAAAGAGATTCTTTGGAGGGGTGAAAATGACTGAAACACTATGCAGATGAAGAGAGCGTACATTTAAGAGGCATGGGCAAGAACGGAAAGTCCTAAAGAGATTCTTTGGAGGGGTGAAAATGACTGAAACATTGTCCAAGAAAGTAGACTAAAAGAAATCAAACATTTTTACTCTATCAAAAAAAAAAAAAAAAAAAAATTTTTTTTTTTTTTTTTATTGTCCTAGTACAAATTCTTGCAAGCTTTAATTTGTATTCACATTCATACCAGTGTTGTCGAATTGACTTTTATTCTAAGAGTCTCAACCAGTGTGCAGGAAACTGCCAAAAGGCTTCCTACCTAGCCTATTGATCCCTACTAGGATGATACGTTCCAGACCCAACGATTCCAGCTCTCTCCATGACGAGCCTGGCCCACACGAAGCCAATGCTTCTAGCTCTCTCCGTAGCGAGCTTTCCCCACACGAAACCCACGATTTCAGCTCCCTGAGTAGCGAGCCTTGCCCAAGCCACGATTGCTCTATCTGTTTAAGTAGCGATGATACGGAATGGTACCTACTGAGTCAATGTCAGCACAAGTTTCATTCCAATTGTTTAAAACAATGGGTTACAAGCGGTAAAAATACATGTCCCTTTTGTCGTCGTAAATTATGTAAACGAGATAAAACGGCTATTGGATGTGGTCCATCTGGATACAGATTTCGTATTTTTGGAGATTTACTGAGCGGTGAACCCTTATGGGTGACTGAAGCCATCTCTTCCGACACGGAATCGGACCTGCCTTCAGATTCTGACATGGAAAGTGTTGCTGAATCTGAAAATGAAGATGTATCCGTATTAGAGTTGTTACCCAACACAATGGGTCAATTGATAACAGAGATGCTTGAATCTGTCAATAGATTCTAACATTGAAAATGGTGTCGAATCTGAAAAGGACCTGCGTTGGGACCCAACACAATGCACTCATTTATAACAGATTTGTTTAAACGTGTCACTAGACAGGCTTAAACTTTTCACTAGACACCCAAAAGAGAAGGATGTACCCTAATGGACCCTACAAATTTCCTACAACCTTACAAAAACAAACTAAGATTGCAAGCATGAAACTCTGAAGCTTAAAAAAAAAAAAAAAAAAAATTTTTTTTTTTTTTTTAAATTCATCTTTATATGCAAGCTCACACTCTATTCATTTATTCTCAGCTGCTCAATTTTTTTTCTTGTCATGGCTACCCAACCCAATTGCGACTATCTCGTTTCCATCGAATGGATGCGCTACCAATCCCAATGGGTTCCTTGTCGCATCTTTCTTCAAAGTCCGTTTGATAATAAACAGGTCGAGATTCGTCCGACTCTGGGAAGCTTGCAATCCTTTACCTACTCTGATGTCCTCCGAAACTTGCAGCAAGCTCCTTCCCTGTTCAGAGACCACAATGGTTGGGATCACAGTGATATCGTGCGAGTACCTCAAGACGAGTTGGAACACTTTCTCAAGTACCATTTGGTCAAAGATTATTTGGAGAGAAACAACCACGGATGGGAGTTGGTGATTGGAGCCACCGATCTCGCCACCTACATGTATTTGGATCCCATTCTACCCGAGGTGATGCATTATGTTGGAAAAGAGCACCAAGCGGATGACATGGTCCACGAAACGATGAAACAGTTTAACTGGGAGGGACAAGTCACCCATGTGTAACCTCCTACCCACTTGAAAAAAAATTCCAAACGAATGGACCCAGTAGAAGGAAAATGTCAAAGAGAGAGAAAATGTTGACACGTGAAGAGAAAAAATGTATAAGCTTGAAGCGAAAAGATAATGTGTAAGCTTGAAGGGAATGGTAAAAAAAAAAAAAAAAAAAAAAAATTTTTTTTTTTTTTTTTTTTTTTTAGAGAGAGAGTTGAAATACTTGAGCGAGTCTTGCTACTCAAGACACTTTTATGATGATTGAAATTTACAAATCACATGGTCGTTATTACATTATTGTTCCACGAGTCATCTTTCCCACCTTTGTGGACAAGTATGTATTACCGTGTCGAGTCGGCACTCGTCTGGAATTTTCTAGTTTACCCCTCCATTTTTTTTCTCCTGGTGTTCTCAAGTGCCAATTTGAACGCACCGAGACTGGATTTTGGTACAACAGAACCATCCTTTGATCACTCCCCATGTCACGGAGGAGGGCACGGTGCCCTTGGAGGCCATGCGAGACTCTATTCTACCTACCCTCGTCTCGTATTTTCCCCAATTGACCCTGACCTATCACGACACCACCCTGGATGTGTGGCCCCACACCAACACCTTTTGGGCCCGAAAGCGATTATTCCCTCATCATTGGAAGGTAAATGCGTATCTGCAAACGAAATCGTTGAGACGGGCTGAACATCAGGACCAGAAAGTCTTTACCAGCCTCAACGATCTGTTGTTGGGGGAAGAAGATTGGGTTCGAGCCCTGTTGCCGAATGGAAGTGGTGAGCCCTAAGCAAGACACGATGAGTTCCCTGGTCATGCGCCACGAGAAGAGCACCACGCGGAATACACCTTATACGATTCCTTCCCCTAAGGAGGGTCAAAAACATTTTGAACACGAGATAAAGTTTACGTGGCAAGAAAGAGATCCTCAGGTTCCCCGACCCGTGGCCGTCGTGAGACCCATGACTGTACTGCAAAGGGTGCATGTGTCACCCTCTCCCTCGAATAGACCTTCACCTCCAGTGGGAACCGTTTTGCAAAGAGTGCATGTGTCACCCTCGAATAGACCTTCACCTCAAGAGGGAACCGTTTTGCAAAGAGTGCATGTGTCACCCTCGAATAGACTTTCACCTCAAGAGGGAAGGAGAAGATGGACCTTTACACCGGTAGTGTAACTGAAGGATTTTAAAAGTTTTTTTCCACGACTGTAAAAAAATGTTGTCTATTGTCCAAATGAACCAATAAAAAAAAAAAAAAAAAAAAAATTTTTTTTTTTTTTTTTTTTTTTTTTATGCTCATGTGTTTGACTTGGATAATCTTACATTTCCAGAATTATTTTGGTGTGCTGCTGACATGTCTCTCACGACGCTTTACAAGCTCATCCATTCCTCTTTGAATATTGTCGTTCGTTGTCCAATTTGTTTTGAATCCATGACCTTTGGACAATACTATCATAGACATGCTTTGGAAGAACATTCTTTAAAGAATCGTAAAGAGTGCGTTTTTTGTATGGGGTTTAAATCTTGGCCTCATGGGCAAAGAATGAAGCGTGAGAATGTGCAACATGTCGTGGAATGCTTGAAAGGTTTTGTGGCTCATAGAAAAGATGATGACCCACCCCCGGATTACGAGGACGACATCCTGTGCGAATGTACGTATTTCATCTCAATACCCCACCCCATGTATGATCGTTGCAAAAATCCATCGTATGTGGGATTTTACGATTCAGTGTTTGAAAAACCCAACCTGTGGCCCCGTGGAATCGAATTTAGTGAAGCCAGTGGTTTGGGAAAGGACGTTCACGGCATCATCCAACGCTACCTGTGCCAAGACCTGGATTGGTTTCACATTATGGTGAAACACGACGTCTTTCCTCACTTTTGTCAGGAGATGGAAGCCATTCGTGACGAATTTGTCATTTTACCCTTCTGGTGTCTGTGTGACGGATTGGAAGGCAAAATACAACATCGGCACATGATTCTGGCTTGTGAAAAGGAGAGCTCGTTTCAAAACATTTGGAAACATAACATTCGTTATGATTTTCCCCACATGGGACGGGCCAAGAAATGCGTCCAAATTCGAGATGCGTTTCACTTGGCTCGGACCCTGGTGTACGTGAGCCAGCCCAAGGCCACGTGTGATGGTAGGATCCCAGACAATGTAGAAGAAGGGAAACATACCTCCCATTTCCATATCAATCGACCTATGCATCCCCATAGCATTGCCGTTTTATGTACTCTGTTTCCCGACGGGATACAAAGGTTACTCGTGGAGCAGAATGGGAACAAGAATGTGGTGCGGTGGGATCCCTATGCTCAACGTGGGCCAGACCAATGGCGTCATTTGAAATGGGTGGTCCCTATTAAAGTGACGGGTTGGAAGTTTATCCGTTGCAAGATTCCCTTGGAAGGTGAAACGTATTTTACGTTGTACGGTGACAAGAAAATAAATTTCAAAGAGTCCCTTCACGTTCTCATGGACGAAATGTACGTTTTATCCCCAAAGCAACAAAATGTCATGGATCAAATCAAGAAAATTAAAGAAAAGATGCAAAAGGAACGGGACGATTATTGGAAACCGATCGTGGCCGATTTAAAGAGGGAATATGACGTTTTTAAAAATGAGTGGAAAGCCGAAAGAAATGTTTTGAAATTGGAAAGAGACACCTTTAAAGCCGAAAGAAATGTATTTAAGATGGAAAGAGATGGACTACAGACTGAAAGAGATGCACTGAAGGCTGAAAGAGATGTATTAAAGACCCAAAGAGATATATTAAAGACCCAAAGAGATGTATTTCAAGTCGAAAAGGATAGTTTGTTGATGGAAAATGTTGGACTGAAAAGAATGTTGATCCATTGAACTCGCCTGTTTTCCGAGATGGGAAAAACTTTTAGTGGCTGGAAAATGAGCCCTTCTTTGACACCCTAGGTGAAAATACCTGCAACACATGAGGACTGTAAAAATGTAACATGGTTTTGAAAAAATCTTTACCTCAAAATCTGTCAAGTGGTGAAACGGTTTTCAGACATGTGTACATTTTATGTTAAGACTGTAAAAATGTGTCGCGGTTTTGGCACACTTTATGTTATGGACTGTCAAAAAATGTGTCGAGGTTTTGTCATTGTTTTATTACAGTCATCAATAAAAATTTTAAAAAAAGTGTTTTTGTTGTTTTTTTTTAATTACTTTACTGTTTTATGAATACATATTACTACATCCCTTGGATGTGATCATTGGGTGGTTGTTACTCTTTTCATGCCTAAATATTATTACACATTCCTCTATTTGGTCTTGTGGCCAATGTGTCCCGACCCATGTGCCAGATCCCTTTGAATTCATCTCATGGATCGTCACTTGACCATGGTTCACGCCAAATTATGTCATGTTCACCCAAAGATTTTTACCCTACGCTCGTTACTTTCCCCGCTTTCCACAAGTCGTGTGAACTTTTGCGCCCCACGTTTGACATTGAATCGTGGGGGGTGAGCAGCTTTCCCATTTCCTTTTGTACACTTTTATCAGGGGCCCCGTTGTCTTTACCGCTCTACCCTTCACCTATGGCAATCCCTCGCCTCTCGTTTTACAGTCATTACCCTAGGTTCCATACAGTCGGTCGACTCAATAGTTGAGCACCCTTTCCAAACATGATTGAACATGGAAAACGACCTTTTTGGAAAGGATCCTCGGCTCTTTTTGTAAGAATCTTGTCCCCTACGTTGTATTTCAGGTCCCATGGCTCTTTTTGTAGAATCCACCTCCCCTCCCGTTGCGTTTCAGGTCTAACATTCAATACGACTCTTTACGAAGGCACCCTTTCCACTCCCCTCCCGTTGTGTTTCAGGTTCCACCTTAGCATGGTTCTTTTTCACCTACCCCCGCCGTGGTGTTTCAGTCGACATCCACCTTAGGATTGCTCATTTTGTATGATTTTTGTCCCATTTCCCCCTTCTTTTTACCCTCATGTTGCATTTTTAGCTCAAACCAAAGTCTGTCCGAAAGTCTGTCTGAGAGCAGTTCAGTATGAACAAACAAACTTTTTTCAAATTCCTCCGAAAAATATTTTGGAGGGACGCGAGAAAATAAAAAGTTTCAAACCAGACGAATGATTTAAAACGGGGGGTGAGCCACAAATGAAATGGAGACTTGTCAGGGGGCATCATTTGAAATGGGGGGTCCCCATGAAAGTCACGGGCTGGAAATTTTTAAAGTGTCAGATACCTTTGAACGATCCGAACGAAGCGTATTGGACGTTGTACGGTGGCAAGAAAATTGAGTTCCATCCGGGGTATTCCCTTCAAATTCTCAGGGATGAAATGTACCTTTTATCCCCAAAGCAACAAAATGTCATGAAACAACTGAAAGAAATGAAAGAAAAGGCTCAAATGGAAAAGGATCATTATTGGAAACCCATCATGGCTGATTTGAAAATGGAATGTGACGTCTTTAAAAACGAGTATAAATCCAAAGAAAACGAATGGAAATTGGAGAGAATGACCTTTAAAGCCGAAAGAGATGCTTTTAAATCGGAGAGAGACCTTTTTAAATTTGAAAGAGAGGTCTATAAATCGGAAAGAGACATTTTAAAAGCCGAAAGAGATGTATTGAAATCTGAGAGAGACATTTTTAAAGCGGAAAGGGATATATTCAAATCTGAGAGAGACATTTTTAAAGCGGAAAGAGATGTATTCAAATCTGAGAGAGACATCTGTAAGGCCGAAAGGGATGTATTTAAATCTGAGAGAGACATTTTTAAAGTCGAAAGAGATGCTTTTAAATTTGAGAGAGACATTTTTAAAGATGAAAGGGATGCATTTAAAACTGAAAGGGATAGTTTGTTGATGGAAAGCACGGGACTAAAAAGAATGCTGCTACATGGACAAACTACACAAAATGTCTAAAAAAAAAAAAAAAAAAAAAAAAAAAAAAATTTTTTTTTTTTTTTTTTTTTTTTAATACACTGTTTGCTTTCGAATAATACAACAAGTTTTATCATTAGCCTATGGTAATTACTGCAATAAAAGTGTCCCACAACCGTCACACCTCTTTTTAAGAGTAAAACACATGCTTTTTACAGTCCTTACCATTCAATGTTTCAAAACAGACTCGACTATTTTTTTTAAAAAAAGTGTAACGCCTGGTTTTACAGTCCTTCCCTCTCGGTTTGAAAACTCTCTCACCTATTTTATAATCCTTTCTACCATCCCTCTCATCTATTTTGCAATCTTTACCATTCAATCTATCCCCACCCTGCCTCCCATTCAAGTCTTTGTTCACTTGACTCCCAATGCTGCTCCCCTTTGATGCGCTTCTCTTTAGCCCATTTCCCCTACACTCGTTTCGTTTGAATAGTTTACTCCCCTAAAAGATGTTTCCATTTGAAAAAAGAATCCCTAGAAATATTCCTCTCTCCCATGATATTGCTCACATCCCTTTGCGTAGCCTCCCCAGGAACCGCTCAACCCTTTGCTTGGGGACTGCCCAGTTTCCAGGGCCCGGTGCTATGACCCCTCTACCCTTCACCTATGGCAATCCCTCGCCTCTCGTTTTACAGTCATTACCCTAGGTTCCATACAGTCGGTCGATACAATAGTTGGCACCCTTTCGGAAAATGATTGAACCTGGACAACGACCTTTTTTAAAGGATCCTCGGCTCTTTTTGTATGTCCCCTACGTTGTGGTCCCACGGCTCTTTTTGTCGAATCCCCTTTTCAGAGTCTCCCTCCCCTAGCTCCTTTTGTAGAATCCCCTCTCGTTGTGGTCCCACGGCTCTTTTTGAATCCATCCCATCTCTTTTTCCCCTCCCCCAGCGTTGAGAGTCCCACGGCTCACTCTCCTGTTTCAAGTCCACCTGGCTCTTTTTGTATGAATTTTGTCCCCTTTTCATCTTCTTTTTACCCTCCTGTTGCATTTTATGCTCCCATCCACCTATGAAACAAAGTTGGTCTGAACGTCGAAATTCACCTTCCAAGGGCTCTTTTTGCATGCATTTTGTCCCTTTTGTTGCGTTTTATGCTCCCATCAAAGTATCCCTCAAAGTATCCCTAGAAAGCAGTTCAATATGCTTATCGAAAATTTTTCAAATTCCTCCGAAAAATATTTTGGAGGGACGCGAGAAAATAAAAAGTTTCAACCCAGACGAATGATTTAAAACGGGGGTGAGCACAAATGAAATGGAGACTTGTCAGGGGGGAAATGGAGGCGTTTCCGGGGGCAAAGGAAAGGGAGACTGGTGAAGCGGGGGGTGAAAGCAGCGAAACATGAAATGGAGGCAGGGCAACGTTTTCAGGAGATGGATTCCAGGGGCCCCGGTGCTTTGACCGCTCTACCATACACCTATGGCAATCACTGTAAAATCGGAAGCGCCTTTCGTTTTACAGTCCTTACCATAGATTCCATACAGTCGGTCGAAAAAATAGTCGAGCACCGTGACCCTTTCCAAAAATGATTGAAAATGGAAAACGACCTTTTTGGAAAGGAGGTCAGAATCGTGTCCCTTGGGGTGTGTTGATTGAAAATTTTTTCCTCTGAAAAAAATATGGGGCGCGAGAACAAAAAATTGTTTCATCCTGGATGAGGGGACAAATGAAATGGAGACTTGTCCCGCTGGGCAACGACCCATGTCATGGAGGGTAGGAGGACAATGAGACTAGTCAAGCTGGGGGAAAGCAGCGACCTATAAAGTGTAGGCATTACAACGTTGGTATGTCGAGAAAAGACAGAGAATCATTCCAATAGGGGTGTTGTTGGAACATGGGAGGCGAGCCATCTCACGACGTTGCCCTCTTGGCGTGGGGCCCTCGTCTACGTGAGTGGACCCTCGTGTGACCAGGGTCCTGACAATTTAAGCGTCTCATTTTCGCATCAATCGACCCTTGCACCCGTATAGTATTGCGTTTCTCAGTACCCTCTTTCCAGGGGGAATAGAAAAATGACTGTGGGAAATAAAAATGTTGGGCTGCCAAGCGTGTACGGGACCCATGGTATAATGTCCGATCCGGGCTGGAAATGTTTAAATTGTGTGATTCCCTTGTATCCGCGCTACGAGGAACCTCTGCATTTGAATCTATACGATAATAAAATAGTGTATGTCGAGGAGGGAGCCGAGGAAAGAGATTTGATTCAAAGGGAAAAAGACGTGTTGAAAAAGGAACTTGACGAGTTGAAAACAAAAGAATATGAATGGAAAATGAAAGAATATGAATGGAAAACAAAAGAATATGAATGGAAAAAAAAGAATATGAGTTGAAAACAAAAGAATATGAGTTGAACGCTAAAGAATATGAGTTGAACGCTAAAGTACAAAACATGTCAGTTGAAAATAAAATATTGAAAAATTTGTTGCAAGGAAAAAGAGTGGATAGAATCTCTTTCAATACATGGCGTTGGAAAAACAATAGTGTAAAAAGGTTGGTTCGACCTCGTTCAACCATCTCTCAACTTTCAAGTTTACTAGCAAACCTTTGAAACTAAATCATGTAAGCTTCTCTAAAAAAAAAAAAAAAAAAAAAAAAAAAAAAATTTTTTTTTTTTTTTTTTTTTTTTTTTTTTTTAGAGAGGTAGAATGTTTTAAACTTTTTGAGCTCTGCCAAGAGTTTGGTTGTCAAGCTCCTGAAAGATATTTTAAACTTGCCTCACATTCTTTTTTTTGGCTTTTGCGATATTTTATTTTATTAGCCTTCCATTGTGAATCTTACACAATGTTCCAGGGACAGTCTCAAAAAATGTGTCAACCTTCCATTGTGAATCTTACACACAATGTTCCAGCCACAGTCTGAATCAATGTGTCAGAGTTTTTTTTTCTTGTCGTTTCCAAACCCCCCGCCAATGGAAGAATGATTCCTGGTCCCGAGCTCCAGCAAACATTCTCCCATGGCTGTTCCAAACCCTCAATTTGTATACTATATGGAATGTCACCCTGATTTGCTTTTCATCTTTCACATTTTATTGGTCTTGCACAATGTTCTAACAATTGTGTCAGAGTTTTTTTCTTGTCGTTTCCAACCTTGACTCTGAGAGTAGCCCAAAAAAATGGGAGATGAATGACTGGTCCCGAGCTATGCTCCTTTCCAGTCATCCATCTCCCATTTTTCTGGGGAATCCCCCTCCTCTACGAGGCTGCTCGTATGGGGTTGGGCGCCCTGCAGAGAGGACAGGTATTCCTCACCTCCAGGTGTTGCAGTAAACACCGCATGTGAAATACATGGCCACAATGTGTCTTTTCTGGCCAATGCATCGGACTCAGACAGATGGAACACGTCTCGGGTATTTGGAAGACGCTTTCGGGCCATTTGAGTGCAAAACAGCCATCCAAGACGGCTTGAGCCAAGAGAATCCAAGGGGCCAACGGTTGAGGTCCATGTCGCCTCCAGGCCTTGTACGCCAATCGATACAATTTGGGAAGGGCCAAGACCGTCCACAGAGCTTGCAGAAAGGCCCCCTTGCCTTGGGCCGCCTGCTGTTCGAGGTAATCACTGTAAAGTTCGGAAGGTTCAGAAGAGGTGAGACATTCAAAGGTGGGCAGGTCGTCGATGGGCTCGGGATGGGGCAACACTTTTCGTAAAAGGTCTCCCAGGTCCACGGGGGAAAGAGCAATGACGTCGGACGGAGTGAGAGTCTGTAACTGGGCTCGAAACTGCATCATAAAAGTAATGTACTCGGCCAAATGGGCCTCGTGGTATTCGGCCAGGTAGATTTGAAAGGCTTTGTCAGACTCCATTGTCTCGTATGAGGCAAAAAGGCGTCCGAATCGTGCTTTTGAGAGAAGAGCGACGCGCAGAAAGTGCTTTTGGATTGGCTAGACAGGAGGAAGATCCTGTGAGGGTCATGTCCGTTCTTTCAAAATGGATGGCATCATCTCCGGTCCCGCCGGAAGCCCTTTCAAGGTGGCAGAAAGAGTAGGATCCACGGGGCCCTGTCTCCAACATTGACAGTGAGCTCGTGTCAAACATTCGAGCGAGTGTAAAGACCCGTCCCGTACGACGACATGATTGAAGCGTTTCACGATAAAATAGTGTTCGGGGGCGTCAAAGACATTAAAACAATGGCAAGTGTCGGGTCCTTCCGTGCAGGCATCTGCACTATAGACACAATCGGAAAGATGGAATCCATGCTCGCTCAAGACCACCTGGACGGGAATGGGAAAGTGGGTCGCGAGTTGTTGAAATTTCACAATACCCGCTAAACGTTGCAAGCGTCGTCTATAAGACGACCAGCGTGAGACGTTGTCTCGCAAACCTGGGAGAAATTTTTTTTCCAATTCACCCAGGAGAGAATCGAACGAGGTCATCATGAAGAGAATAAGAAATGTTGACAACAGATTAAACCAAATGAAAGCTCGAGTGAAAGGCTCAACCTTTTTAAACACTCTCCAATCTTTCTAAAAAAAAAAAAAAAAAAAAAAATTTTTTTTTTTTTTTTTTTTTTTTTTTTTTTTTAGAGAGATTGGTTGTAAACTTTATTTGCATCTGATAAATGTTTTAAACTTTATTTTGCTTCTGATAAATGTTTTAAATTTATTTGCTTCTGAAAGATGTTTTAAACTTTATTTTTGCTTCTGAAAGATATTTCAAATGTTATGTACGTCTGAAAGATATTTCAAATGTTATGTGCGTCTGACAAATATTTCAAACTTTCCTTCTGAAAGATATTTCAAACTTTGTTTGCGAGATTTTTCAAATTTTATGTGCTTCTGACAAATCTTTTAAACTTTATTCGCTTCCGACAGAGGGTTTGGGAAACCCACTCTGGATCTCGTCATACATCCTTTGCCAACGTTTACTATTTTCGTCCGTCCAATGCATGGCCCGGGGTAAATAGTGTTGTCCAATCTCTAAAATTTCTTTCAATCGTGCTTCGGTGGGTTCACCGCGCATCACTCGTTCTTGAAACACCATCGATTTCAATAAAACGTGAATCACACAATCATGAGGGGACTCTTTTCCCCGAGAACACACTAAACAATCTTGTTCACAATAACATGCATCCGAAACAGCAGACATGGTCGGACACGATAGATTGAAAAGAAACAAAATTTCAAAGCACACTACACTAGACGAGTAAATGAAATGAGGGGGTGGTAGAAGGCTTTTAAACTTGAAAAGAACACAGAGTCCACGCAGCACAAGAAGAGAAAAACTCTAGCTAGACAAGAAATTAATTTATCCTTATAAAAAAAAAAAAAAAAAAAAAAAAATTTTTTTTTTTTTTTTTTTTTTTTTTTTTTAGAGAGAGAATGTTTAAGAGCAAACACTTGACAGATTACATTTCAGAGCACAAAATTTGCAGCTTCTCTTTTTCAACATGACCGACCCGGACAATGTGTTGAGCCTGTTATCCGACCCTGGTTCCCCTTTGCCCTCCATGGGTTCTCCTTCACACCCAGAGTCTTCTCATGAGCCCCCAAAACTAAACTCTCCCCAAGACCCTCGACGACGTCGTTTCTCCTCGTCTCGACGACGCCCTCCTTATGCTTATCGATTTCCCCAGCACCACGCTCAAGTCTTTTTCCATACGCACGGTCTGGCCGTGTTGTGTCTCCGAGACCATGGTTTCACGCTCACCAACGGGGTCGTCTCGTATGCTTCGGATCGCGTCGAGGCGCATAAAGTGTTCAACTCTTTACATTATCTCAATGTCGGCACCCTCTGTGTGACCGATTCTCGTTCCAAGCAAGATTTTAAAGACATTCAAGCAAAATGGAGCGCTTTCAGTCCTTTCAAACGCATCCCCGTCATGCTCTTGAAATCCCATGCACGAGGCGAATGTCCCTTTTGCCACCAGACGCAATGTCATCGTTGGATTGCCGTGCAAGGCATGTGTTCCATACTCCACCAACCTCTCAACCCCATTTTTCACTCGGCCTAACACGTCTATAAAAGGAGGACGCGGGTCGACGCTTCTCGTCAGTTTGCAGCATGGATGCCTTCCCAGAGCACCTCTCCTCCACCGTGGTGCCCGTGACGCTGCCCGAGAAACCCGATGCGTTGGAATATGCCGCTCAACAAGGCCAGGTGCGAGCGGGCATCCTCTACCAGGAGCCTCACGCCAAACGCGTGTTTACCTTATTTCGTCAAGATCCGTGGTACCACCAAAAGACGTTGATGGACAATTTCAAGCGGGCCGTGCTGGAAGCCAAGCACGTCAACGAATTTCGACCCAACGCGATCCTGTGGGAAAAAGTGTCCAAAAGCCTCTTGAAAAATCCAGATCGTTTGCTCAAAAATACCGACAAGAGGATGGTGTACATTTATGGCAACCTGTTTTTTGTGAAAAAAGACTTTACCTTTGGGTTGAGAACGGTGCACCCCGGAGAAGTGCATTTCATTCAAACGACGCACGTGCCCCTGCTGCTCTACGAACTGCCCCCTTCCAGTCTCCAGTGTCGAGCCCGACCCAACGTGAACGAGAAGAGTTTCGAGCCCTACGACCAAATGCTCTACCATCGGACCATCTTGGAGCCACACACGGCCTATCCGATCCCGGCGGGAACCCACTATTTGCTGTTGACGGTTCAAAAAACCGTTTTGGGTCTGGACCTGATCCCCGAATCCCTGCTCCCTCAGCTCCTTCAGAAGGGATTTCACCTGGGAGATTTTCGAAAAAAAAAAACGTTGGATCAAACCGCCTACAAGCTACCGCCTCCGACCCCAGTGCTTGGACTGAAGCGATCGGGGGAGGAGACGCGCCCCTCCAAGAAACGAGGATGCATCCAGAGACCTGTGCAGATTCCACAACCTGAGCTACTCTATCCGCCACCTGTGCAGATTCCACAACCTGAGCTACTCTATCCTCAACCTGTGCAGATTCCAGAACCTCAGCTCCTCTCTCCGCCACCTGTGCAGATTCCAGAACCTGAGCCGATTCCAGAACCTGAGCTCATCTCTCCGCCACCTGTGCAGATTCCAGAACTTGAGCTCATCTCTCCGCCACCTGTGCAGATTCCAGAACCTGAGCTCATCTCTCCAGAGCCCGAAGCTGCTTGGCTCGACCAACTCCTAACGTCCTTTTCTGGACCCGAACCCTCGGTGCTCCACCTGGTGCCCTCGTTCTTTGATGAAAACAATGAACTCATCACCTTCCTGGAGACTTTTGAACACGATATGGCGATGGAGCCCCTGGACTTGTCAATGCCCAAACTCTCCCCTTGTATCCGACCTTCTGTTGGATTTAAAGCCATGCAACCTCTGAATCTATCTTGTAGAGTATGATCAATAAAAAAATGATTATTTTTTTAAAAAAACGTCTCCTTCTTTGTGTCCAAACATTTATTGGACCCGTTGCAAACAAAAAGTATAATTGTTTTAAAAACAAGTCTCCTTCTTTGTGTCTGAATGATACAACCTTTATTGGACCCGTGTCCAACAAAAAGTATAATTTTTTAAAAAAGCAAGTCTCTTTGTGTCAGAATGATCCAACATTTATTGGACCAGTGTCGACACCGCACGACGATCGTGTTTGGTAATTTGGGTCGCTGGCCCGATCGAGTCACGTATTACGAGCACGACTATCCTTACACCATCCTCTTTGAACCCAATTTCGGGGTGCACGTGCCTCGGTCGTTTGGAAAGACCGTGGTCGTGTTTACCAGTCATTTGGATTTGACGTGGGATCCAGGCGTCCAGTTGAGATTCTTTCAACTGGGTCGTCCCCCGTCTCGCCGAGTTTGGGAAGCCCATCAACCTCACAATAAGGAGGCCTATACGTTGAATCTCACAAACTGCACGCGCCTAGCGGAGGTGTACGTGAGACTATTAACGTGGTTGGATGATTGGGAAATGCATCGAGACGACCCCCTTCCTTGGCGCCTGGTCATGCCCCCAGCTTGGAAACGGGCGTTGGAACCTCACGTGGAACGCTCGCATCGCAAGGCCTTGGAATATGGGATGCCAGTTGACGTCACGCTCCTCGACCCTATATAAAGCCAGCCAGCAGAATCATTCTTTTTCAGAAGGATGTCTATCTATTTTGCTCATGCCAACTACTTTCTCCACCAGGGCAAGCCAGTGCCCATCGAGTTGTCTATTGCCACCCTTCCCAAGAATGGCAGTGATCCTCAAGTGCTCTGCATTACCGTCAACCATGACGGATTCGACTCCACGCCCCGAGACATGCGATACAATGCCTGCAAAAACGCTCGTCTTCGTCTGGTACGTCCCTTGCCCAAGAGTGTGCCTGTAGACTACCTACCCTATTGCGTGAGGGGCATGGTGGACCCAGGAGGTCTCATTGTCGTGAAAAGCTCCAAACAGCAAAAAATGTTTAAAGAGTTGGGACTCGTCACCGTATGCTTGGAGATGCTGCCCAAATTCAACACCCTTGGCGATGGCACCTTTCCCAACCCCATGCATGATGACCTCCACGAGGAAGGGGACGTGTCTCATTGCACCATGCTGAAATCTTTTCAATTTGCAAAATATCTGCAGCAGTTTCAAAAGTTGCAGGCGGAATGGAAGGACAAAGTTTCAGCTTTGAGAGAGTAAAAAAAAATTGCCCAATGGCCCAAAAAAAGGGGGACCGAGTCGACACCAAAGTCGACTCGGTCCCCCTTTTTTTGGATAAAGGAAGGTGCCAAGGTTGGAGAGCCTCTCTTTTAAAAATGTGTACTCTTCTGTGAAAACATGCCCAAAAAAACAGGCCCAAATCCGTAACTAATACCTAAGAAGGAACCTTTTGTGTTTTAATTCATGACGTCATGAATGGATGTAAGTATCATGAAAATTGAAGGAAGAAAGGATAGGTGCAAAAGGGTTGAA